>JAEQML010051609.1:0-45043 GCA_016904865.1 Pissodes strobi | reverse complement strand
AAAAGTAACCATAAACACCAGAAGAGGCTAAAACGTATCGGAAGTGATCAATGGTATAATAAGTAACTAACCCAAATTAACCGAATTTTGTCGACTATCTAAAATTAACCAAAAAAGTTTAAATTGGTTATAACGTATCGGAACCTGTTCAATTGACTCAAATACATGGGAACTGGCTGAAAGTAACCGAATGTTGATTGAATGACTAACCAAAAGTGACTAAAAGCACCAAAACGGGCTAAAACGTATCGAAATAGATTAAAACTATGGAAGTAAGTTAAAACTAATACAAATTAACCGAATATTGGTGACTAACCAAAAACACTAAAATTGGGTTTAACGTATTGGAACTGGTTCAAATGACTAAAATAAATTAAAACTAACTGAAAATTAGCATTTTTTGGTGCATTTGGTTAGTTTTGGTTAGTCGGTTAATTTCAGTTAGTTTTAGTCATTTGATCTGGCTCCTATACGTTATTACCAATTTTAGTTTTTTTGGTTAGTTTTCAATTCAATCAACTTTCGGATACTTTCAGTTAGTTCCAATTTATTTTCGTCATTTGAACCGGTTGCGATACGTTATAACCAGTTTAAATGTTTTTGGTCAGTTTAAGTTAGTCGCCAGACTTCGATTAAATTCAACTTACTTTAATATTTTTAATCTGTGCCAATACGTTTAGCCCTTTTTGGTGCTTTTGGGTATGGTGGTTAGTTTAGGTTAGTCGTTCAAACAATTTTCGGTTGATTTTGGTTAGTTTTAAATTATTTTAGTCATTTGAACCAGTTCCAATACGTTATAACCAATTTTAATGTTTTTGGTTAGTTTAGGTTAGTCGCCAATATTCGGTTAATTTGGGTTAGTTTTAACTTACTATAATATTTTGAATCTGTTCCGATACATTTTAGCCCGTTTTGGTGCTTTTATTTGCTTTTGGTTAGTTTTGGTTAGTTATTTAATCAACTTTCGGTTACTTTTAGCCAGTCCCAATTTATATTAGTCGTTTGAATCAGTTCCGATATGTTTTTTTCTAATTTAATGTTTTTGGTTAGTTTTAACTTATTTTAATGTTTGCAACCTGTTCCGATACGTTTTAGCCCGTTTTGGTGCTTTTGGTTACTTTTGGCTAGTTTTGGTTAGTCTTTCAATCAACTTTCGGTTAGTTTTAGTTAGTTCCCATTTATTTTTGTCATTTTAACCGATTCCAATACCTTATGATCAAATTTAAGTTTAAAAAAACAAACTAACACGATCTCTCACGCGTATGACGTCATGTGGCAAATGTAGCATGTACTTTTTCACTATTTGAGGCCCTATATTAGGATAACAGAAACATTTTCAATGTTAAAATAACCTTAAATCGGCATACATTAAAGCGTGTTAAGGGAATTTCTGTAAAAAAGTCACAGCAGCCATAATAAAACAAGATTTCCATGACCGCCTGTTGGGAAAAAAGAAAGTGAATGGCTATTGCAAACTTTTATTTTTCCTGAACCAGTCCACCAACAAAACACGTTTTCATTTAATTGGTGCAGACCAACTATTTTAATTTTGAAGAATAATTCTATAATCATACCCAGATTATTTGGTGCAGGCCGCGTATAACCGCCACGTCAAGGTTAAAGTTGGCTGGCGAGGAATTTGCCGACCTTTTGCATCTGGTGTGGATTTATCTGGGTCTCAGGCCCGTAAGAGTTATATGTATTCGAATTTGGCTTGGCCCCGTAGTGCAGAAAACGTTTTTGGCCTGTTATTTTTAGGTATAGATAATGGGCTATAATAAGGCACTAAAATATATCAATGTTTTTTATACTATTTTAATTTTGAAACAGCAAACTAAGGTTGACAAACTAGTTATAAAGGCAAGAGTAATAATACATTATTTGGTACATTGATGCGCTGCAAAAAAACAAGGCATACAAAAATGTTTTTCGCAAGCTGCGCAACACAATTTGCCACCAATCACGCGGCCATTGGTACCAGTTTATACATTTAAGGCCGCGTGAGACAGATGCTGTCTCCCATATAAAAAACTGGAAATTAAGCACAAATTTTTTTTTTTTAAATATCATAAATATATCATAAAAAAGCATTTTTACAGTTATAAACTTAAAAATGCGAAGTTGGCGTGGCAAGTCGGAAATTTCAGTACCATTACGGCAGTTAACGTGTTAAATAAATTTGAAATGTCGTGGCCATGACAATCTGTGATATTGACCAAATATTACCGTAACGTTACATTTTGATTGGATATCTCGTATCTTAATGAAAATATGCATCATAATGGATCTCACTAAAGTACATATAGTAAATGTCTAATAAATCAATTAAAGTATAGAAGTAGAAAAATGTATTTTTTCTTGAACTTCAACTTTAACCCCTTTACAAAAAGTGGGCAGATTGGATCGGCAGCCCGATCAGACTTTCAGACTTCTAAAATTTCTGGACAGCACAGTTAAAAATGGTCCCACGGGAACATCCGGTTCCCCACGGCCTAAGTACCGGCGTAAATGGGTATTTCTACTGGCTAAAAGTATGAAAAAACTATGAAGTGGCACAGTAGACGGCTAGGACATCCGATTCTTAATCGGGGAGACCAAACGGTCCCTGCCCTTGCCACGCGTCACCCAATATGGCGGTGAAGGAGCCGCGACCCGACAGATGTTACCTCGACCGAGAATGAAGTGGTGATCAAAATAATTCGATTCGACACGCAACGGAGTGTTGAAAAGCGCTTCTTTTTGACACTACTTTTATTGACTGGTGGCTATGATATTAACAAAATGGTTCAGTGTCAAGGTTCACTAGCAAAAATTGCGACACCGCTTTGAATGGGATTTCTACTAATAAACACGTAAAAAAAGACAAGATGGCCAACGGCTGATCGAGCGCACATTAGGAAACTCCCAGCAACTTAGTGCTCGTGTGAAAAAATAAGGTCTTTTAACACTTGTATCTTAATATATTATTATAAGATTGCTTATCTATTAATTACTTCAATTAAATTACCTTTGGTTGAAATTTTCTTTTTTGTATTATTAGCGGGTTTGGTAATTGACAGTTTGTCTTCATTTTTAAATGTCAAGTCTCCATTATTGTTCTTAGTCTTAGTGGGGCGACAAATTGGGGAAAGTCAATTAAAAAATAAATTATTTATGAGGTCATCATAATATCACTTGTTTTCATCATTAGCAAATATATCCATTGATTTCACTTCCTAATCTAGTCCTTAATATTAGCGTATTTAACACACCGATACAGGCACCTTTTGAGGGCTGGTGATAATCCTTCGCGACATATCGGGTAAGCGGCATTAATTTTCATAAAACTTATTTACACGTTTGACCACTTGCTTCAAACGTACACAAACAAAAAAATGGCAACAATCTACGCTGTTCGTTCGTGAAGGAATAGGCTCCTTTTTCGCCTAAGCAGTATGCGAAGCGTGTGTAGTTTACTGTAAAACTTTTCTCACGTGAGCTCTGCTTCTGCGTTCCTGGTATGATGAAAAGCAATTTTAGGATTTTGAATTTAGAATTTAAATGTTCAAATGTTAGTATTTATGGATTTCTGAAGAGAAAACTTGAAAGACGCTTGCATAGTTTCAGCCTTATCACCATAGCAAATTCATGCATATTAGTACTGATCATGGGCAAATAATAATTTAATAATATTAATTAGGTTATTTAGCTTTTCTACTATTTTTGTTAATCTCGAAAAGTCATTTAAAAAAGTTTTGTATTAAATCTACATTATGCCCGGTTTTAAGCTGCATTTTCGTCCCTGAACCATGGTAGCTGGGACCGGGCACCAGTCATTAATTGCACTATGACCTCCAACGCAATTAGTACACTTTTCGAGGTGAATTGTACACTGTGTAATTTCATAATCCCCGAAACATTTACATGATTGGTCCTTTCTGCAATATGTTGCAGCATGCTCCAAGCCCTTGCACGTTTTGCATTGCATTAATTGGTTTAGTCCTTAGAGTATATAGTTGAAAAAGAGGTAGTTGTTTTGCTATTCCACTGGCCCCATCATTAAAACGGGTCTGCGGGCGAATTCCAAGCGGCCAAGCACGTGGCCGCCCGCCTCGCCGGACGCCAGCTACATTGGGAGGTGCTTGTCGCCCGCAGAAGCTATCCCCACTTCTTTAGCTTCATTCATTTGTTCATGTTTTGTTTTATTTGGGGGGGTTAGGGGGGTAGACATTGTTGCGGCCAGGGCGGCAGCATAATTATAAATGAAACGCGGAGTCTATCTTTATTATATAGTCTAAGGTTTAGTCACACACCTAAATTCCCAGGCTACTCGGACATTTTTCTTTACTTTTTACTTCTAACTTAACTTTCTTTATAGACACAGTTGAAGAAAATGACTAGATAATGTTGCGTTTTAATCTTTTACATAATGTAAAGGTTTTTTAGAGTCCGGTTATACACATCCGTTGTTTCGCTACGGATCTCTGCCAGCTGGATATCACCGTCGATATCTCTCAAGACGTATACCGTTGTCTTTTGAGCCGCTTCGACATACAAATAGTACTTGGTGTCATCACGGTCTAAATTAGGCTTTAGTGTGGCCAAATTTGTTTGCTTTTCACGGTAAATGATTGTACTATTCTTAGCATATTTGTACTGTTATTCTCCAAGCTTTCATGTTATTCTGCATCATGTCATGTCTTTCGATTCTTCCTTGAATTACTTTTGTCGGCGGCGAGCCGAGTTTAGTTTTAAGCGGCCGCTTCTTCTTATTGGCATCAGGTCTTACGGAACAGCTCCCGGTGAGTCCTTTGGACAATTTCGGCTGTGCAACACTTGTGTTGCCGTCCTCATCTACCTCTATATCGAATAGAGCCTCGTATCTATTTCTTGCCACAATTTATTTGCCAAAGTCGAGTTCGACTTGTCTTACAATTTTATTGAATGGTATTGGAGTCTTACGTATTGTAATATACGAGACTTTAAATGTTCTCTCTGCAACATCTTTTTGTACGGAGGTGTCATACTTAGGGGACTAGATTTAGTGTGCTACGTTTACCAGTAAATGTGTGTGCGCTTACTGCGTCGTTCCTCTATTTAGAGATCTTCTCTAGGCTATCCGTAGGTCGATTGTGATCGTTTTCATGAGATGTAGTAGATGGCGTTTTCCGCTTTGGGTTTTTAGTTTTCCCAGGGCCGATTTGAGCCTTTATGGGCGGTTTAGGTTGCTTGCTGGTCAGTAAATTGTGGACAGCTTTGAGGTGATCGATTGCGATATTTCTGGAGCAAATCGAAGGCTCGGCATTCCATTCATTTAGTTTTCCTATGTAGCGAAACGCTTCGCTAAATATTCGCCCCTTATTTCAAGCTCAAAGAGCTTCTGTCCGAGGTAACTTATTTTTTCTGAGGTCAGGTTAGTGGTCGTGTTGTAAAATCGTCTTTCAGACATTTAAGCACGCCACGGGGTAAAAATGCAAGCCACTTCAAAATGTGCACGGCATGCGGCAGTTATAACGTTCCATGATTCCTAGAATCGGCACGCGGAATTGTCAACTGTCGAAATCCCAACGACATTTCAGTCGCACGAAAATTATCGCCGTCTGATTGGCTGGGCACGGTCGTGTGGGAATACCCAGCCCGTAAGCGTGTGTCAAGGATTAAAATTAATATTAATTGCAGTTCAGATTCCGAATAGGCAAGAAGGAAGAAATCACTTTGGGACAGCCGAGAAACGCCATCGCTGATCTTCAGTGATTCTAACAGGACTACCAACTCATCCATTTAGCCCCTAGCTCCACATCTCTGAGGAATTTATGAGTTTTCCGAGATTTTTGGCCAATAGGGGCTTCGCCGAATTTTCGACGGACGAGCCAAAGAAGCCCCGCAGAAACACCTTGCAAAAATGGTTAGTTGCAAGCACCTTGAGTCAGCCTACTTGTTTGTGTCTCTCTGGTTCTTCATAGTACGGGTAGGTAAACATTGGACGAGAGTAAATTGCGTCGCCGGCTAGTTCGCTTTCGAGAACTATAGAGCTCCTTGACTCTCCCATACTTTAGCTACTCGGCCTACGGCTGAATAACGAAAAGGCATAGAGGCTGAAATAAGGCTTAACCTAAAGAACTCGGGTGCGATTTAAACGGTGAAAAGTTAGCCAAGTGCGTACGGGAAATAGTGAAGCTATACTGTTGCGGCTGCAACTATCTCGCTAGAAGACTCAAAGACTATTTATCACTAAGTTGAATACCATACAGGTCTCTACACTGGGAGCCGTGTCCGGGAAGTATTTTGGCCTACATACACAAATCACACATTAATCCTCAAAAAGAAACCCCTCTGTCAGAAAACTGTCGAAAAGCATCTGACAAGTTGCCAGTAATTAGCATATAGCACATATTTAACACCCTCAAATTAATCTCAAAAAAATCAAAGCAACAAGGATTTTTTAAAAACCTTCCATGAGCAACTACTTCCGTAGGACCCCTCTTAAGGTTATCGTAGCCAAAAACTCGTGACGAGCGCCCGATGTGCTCAAAAGACGATTTTAGTGCGATCCTTGTTTAATTCGTTGGGAATTCGGCTTTGCAGAACCCAGAACACACTCGCGTTTTTCAAATCTCGTGTGCGGAGCGAGAAGCACCAAAAAGCTAAAGACACGTGTTTGATATTAATAAAAATATCTTAAGTCAGTTCGTAATATTGCTCATTTTAAGAAAATATCCGAATAAAACTTGTTTCATCAAAAACACTAAATTAGAAAGTTAGACAAGGCTTATCCAGTGAATTGGAGCAAATTTTAAGCTGACATAGGGATATATTACAATTTGATTCAATTATACAGGGTGTCCCAATTGTTCAAATTAATAAGCATTCGAATTTCTGATATTTGTATAAGGCTTAGCCAAGAATAGGTTAGGGTCGTAGATATTTGTTAAATACAACCACTGACTACTACTTTTTGAGATTTTGTGCAATGGCACACTAAAAGACGTCTTAAAAATAGCGCGATAGAAAAAAAAACATACATTTTTGCCACTTGGGAATTAAACTGGTCTAGGGATGTACTTTCAAAAGAGTTCCCTAGCAAAAAGTGGGAGCTTCATCCCTTAAACATACACCTAACGTGCAATTGGATAGTTTTTCTTGAAAAATATTCCTCATGAAATTCTACATAAAAAAGATCTTGCTACCTAAGTTGCTCAGAGCAGAGATTTTCGAGAAATCAGCTATTAAAGTTCGAGATGCATTAACAAAGATCAACGAGCATGGTATAATCACTCATTTTAGGTATTATTCCGGAACTCTGTGACTTCATATTAACCTTGGATTATAGTGGAGAAAGGGTTCATATAAAAGTTTTAAGGATTATACAAGAGCACTCGTTTCCACACCACCACTGAGGTGGGACGTAATTTTGAAAGAACCACGGCACTGGCCGCTTGGTCAACAAATTTAATAAAATAAGCATATCTTTGTTCACTTAGACTACCCTCTAATAATTTGGTATATAAATCGCTATTGAAAATCTTAATTACACTATCAAGGTCCATTTTCCCATTAAATAGATGTACAACTCGTTGTTAGCTATTTCCAAATAATCCTAATGTGGTATCGCAGCCACTAATAGCTTGAATGAATATGGTAGATTATTTTAAATTGCGAACAATATTAGATGCCTGTAAGTTCTTCGAATATATAACTGTTTTTTAACATTACCTTGAGCCTCTTTTTGAAATATGGTGTCTGTTCCTTCTGGAGCAAGTGCAATTATTCAAACAAGAAGATCGATGTCTTAACCAACCACCACGACTAGTTTGTTTTCCTAAGATTTTCTGATAGCAGTGATAACCATTTTGCAATCAGCATCATCTACTGCAATACACGTGCTTATATTTTGGTCGTTCAGATGTTCAGCAAGCTGTCAAATAAGTCGTTCCTTATGGTTAAGATTATTTAAAATTTTACTTTGAGACTCAACTAATACTGTGGTTTTGTCAAAAAAATATCACGCGTTGAATGTTTTAACATTCGTCCTTGACGTTCGACACCTTTGGTGCTCTGTAACCATAGCGTTAATGAATAAAATTTGTATAGGCCGAGTAGACATCTCCAAAGGTGTCTTCTTTGGGTCACACCGTGCTATCAAGCAGGCAACCACCATCAAGAATGTAATCCTGCAGTATTTATTTGTTGCTCAGCGACTTGGTTTTTCAAATAAAGTCAAAGGCAGTGAAAAAAAATTATGATGCACTGTCATCTGTCTTCACCACTGAGCCACCAGTCCCAGCTTCTATTTTAAAATTAATAACCTGCAGTTTCAAACAAGGTTGTGGAAAGAGATGCATCTGTATTAAATCAAGCTTACGTTGTGCAACTATATACAGAAATTGACGTGGCTAGAGTTGTACCAATACAGATTTCAGAGATGTTATTGAGAGAAATTTTATAAATTTATTTTCACTTAGTGATTTGGTCTCCCGGGGAAACAACTTAAAAAACGCGCCAATAACTTTGCTTCAGTGGTGGTGTGGAAACGAGTGCTCTTGTATAATCCTTGAAATGTTTATATAAACCCCTTCTTCACTATAATCCCAGCTTAATAAAGTCAGGGAGTTCCGGAATAATACCTAAAATACGTGATTATACCGTGTTTGTTAATCTCTGTTAATGCACCGCGAACTTTAATAGCTGATTTCTCAAAAACCTCTGTTCTGAGCAACTTAAGTAGTAGAACCTTTTTAATGTAGAATTTTATGCAGAATATTTCTAAGTTTAGTTTTTCTTGTAGGATCAACAGTGTTCGAGAAAAATGCAAAAAACTACCGTTTTGCACGTTAGAGGTGGGTTTAAGGGATCAAACTCCCACTTGATGCTTCTTCTTATGGCAGTGGCACACACACTAAAGGGAGATACTATGGCACTCGACGAGCGGTGTGTGTGCAAAGATGTTGATTGACACGGTTCTTGAATAGTTGTAGGTTGTAATTAGTGGGAAGCAGATGTCCGGAGAGTGAGTTCCACAGTAATGCAGTGCGCCAGACAAAGGAGTCCTTGTAAAGCGACGATCTAGGTGTTTCCAGTTGTACAGCGAACGGGTGCGCTCTTGCCGTCTGTCGCGACTGTGTGACAGGCGTTGCTGGGGGCGGGATGATGCGGGACAACTCCTGGATTGCCGTGAAAATATCTGTAAAACGAGAATATTTCGGCCACATGTCTGTTCCAGACTATCCAGATTCTGGATCCACTCTGGGTCACCGACGAGACGCACAGCTCTCTTCTAAATGGAATCCAGCAGCTTTAGGGTGTGCTTAGGTGCGGCACCCCAGATGTGTGAGCAATATTCTAAGCAAGGTCTTATTTGCGCTTTGTAGAGGAAGAGCAGCTGCTGCGGTGTATACAGTTTTTTGTTGCGAAATAGGGCACCAAGCTTCTACGAGGCTGATTTTGCGATGTTAGCAACGTGCTCATGCCAGGACATACTGCTGTTGACCGAGACTCCCAGTAGTATGATAGACGAGGATGAAGGAATAATCGATCCTGCCATAATGACATCAGGGCCCGCCGTATTGGCTCTCTTGGGAAACGTGGCCGATTGGGCTTTTGCTGCATTGAGCCGGACCAAATTCCTGTCGCCCCAAGTTCGAACTTTCTCCAGATCTTGATTAATTGTTGTAATCTGCTCCTCGGAAGTCTTTTGTTTTTGAAAGTACATCCCTATACAAGGTTGATTCATATGTGGCAAAACTTTTTTTTTCTATTTTGGCTTATATCAATGGACTATTGTCCCAGATAACAGTTATAAATACAAATGAAAGAACCATTAACTGATTGGAATTAAATCGTGATCATCAATAATGTGTTATATTTCGTCCCAAGTTTTCAAATTCTGGCGTTTTGTGTTACCGTTTATCCGTGGTTTTCCTAAGATTTTGCACTTTCTGGTTTATCTGAAGAAATCATATCCTACAGGAATAATATAGCATACATTATTTCGAATGGTTTACTAGTCTCGGCATTGTAGAGATTGAATTGCCAAGACACTCATTTTTTTGTCTAATTCCATGACTTCTCGACACAGCTATTCACATTCCAATCGCGAGAGTTTCAAGTCCGATCTGAATTTATTCTTTAACTAAATTGTTTTTTTATCTTCTAGTATGTATACCAGTTTTAAATAATGGCTCAACAATAAAAAATTGCAATCGTTTTAGATTGAAAATTACCGTTGTTATTTGTCACTGTAGTTATTTTATAAATCTATTTTAAATAAGACAACTTCTTAGTTCATTATTTCTATACTAAGCAACAACTGAATAAAACATTAAGTCTGAGATAGCGTAAGTCAAGCTAGTAACACTTTGTACAATTATTATTGTTATGCAGATTCATACAATTTGTATCATAAAGAGCGCATGAAATTATTTTTGTTTCAAAAGATTTTGTATACTTGTAAATCATTTAAAATCAACATCTAAAATATTTCGAAGGCTTTTGCAGTTATTGTACTATTGCAATAAGATTGGAAATTATATAAATATTTATTACGACTTTGGCCATTGTAAAAAGTTACAAGTAGGTACCCTAATTTTTCTCATTTTTTGAGGAGAATGTGAAATAATGAGTTTGATAAATATGCAACGATCGTAGATATAATTTAAAATGTAATTCATATGTTAAGGGTCATTATCGCTCTTGTGTGACTTCACACGAGTAGGTCCCATAATAACATCCGTAGTTTTCTTGTTACATAAATATTTATTGCTACATTTTTAATATAATCTAATTTTTTTCAATATCATAGATTCGGAAGATTCAGCAAATCTTGAAATGATCATAGCAGATTAGCAGTATATAATTCCACAGATTCATTATTTAGTCAACCTAGTTTATTAAGTAATTTTAATGATGACAATAATGTAAAATTTACGTACCGTCATCACTTATAAGATAGCAATATTCGATTTTGTTATCTAGATATTTTGAGCTGTAACCGTGACAGTAAATATTTTATTTAGATTAAATAAAGTTAAAAATAACAGATGTATATCTCGTGGCGATCTTTCGAGAGCGCAATGATAAATAAATATTATAGCACACGTGTTATCAAATACATGTAAAGAGTTATTGACTATATTTGGACCAATAGATAACTTTTTTATTTGAAGGATTAGAACAACGTTTAAATTAGGAAAGGTGTAGGATTTCGCTCAAAGCCCTAGAATTTGATATCAGAAAAAACAAACGAATGACGTAAAACCGTCAAAAACGACTAACTTATGTTTTTTAAAATTTAATGCCCTATATAATGTTACCTATCTGCCTTAAATCTGCTAGTGTGGAATGTGTATTCATGATGCACTCGCTCTTTAAGCCATCCCCAGAAAGACCCGTCCATCAAAGTAAGATCAGGGCTATTGGGCCACCATCGAATTGAACCATTCTTTCCAATCCATATTTTTCATTTAAGAAATGAGCCATGTTTGCCGTGTTGTGAGTAGGCGCACCATCTATCTTGTTGCCAATTAGATCGATTGAGGATGTTAAGCGGTAATTCATCTAAAAAATTCTCTATTTCTTCAGTGAGAAATTGGTAATATCTATCACCAGTTAGACCACCTTCGTAAAAAATAGGCCCTAATATTATATCACCAACAACGCCACACCAAGCACTGAAAGCTTTCCATCCTGATGTTTTAACAATTTCAACAAGGCGAGGGTTTTCTTGACTCCAATAATGGGTATTATGTCTATTATAGACAATCTTTGTTGCAAAGCATGCTTCGTCTGTCCATATTATTCTGTCAAAAAAGTGTCGTCCATGCATAGTTGTTCCAACATAGCATTACAAAATTCAAGTCGTTCGCGTTTATTTTCTTCGGAAAGTTGTTGAACTTTCCAAAACTTATAAGGTTTGTATCTGAACGTCTTAAGTGTGCTTTGGGCTCTGTAAAATGGGGTATTTAATGCTTCACATGCTGTAGGTATAGAGTGAGTCGGATTTTCTAAAAATTATTTAATGTTTAGAAACAAATTAGTGAAATCAAGTTTTGTATATACCATTAAAATAAAAAAGAACATCTAGCTGAATACGATCGTCAGGTTGTCGCACTGTCCTTTTTTTCTTTTAAAATCTCGCGAATTTATTATTTTCCTGTAGACTCTCGCAAAGGTGTTCAAACTTGGGACATGCAGGTTCTGATACAACCTTGCATATAAAGTCCTAGCTTCCCTCTTTTTTGTATTACATTTAACGTATGCCATAAATATATTAAGTTGTTCTTGTTGAGTGTAGTCCATAATGAGTGAAAATAAACTTTTTAACTTTTTCCGGATGCTTAATTATCACTGACGACTGATATTTACCGATGTTTCCATAGAGATCCCGTAATGACTTAAGTAAATTCATATACGAAGGGCGTAGAAATAGTTATTTGTTTTACTAGGCAGCAAAGTAGTAGATTGACTGCCACGGCTGATAGTTCAGGAATTCAGCTAAGGCAGTCAATCTACTTTGCTGCCGAGTTGAACATATAATTTTTTCTCCGATTGTTTATAATGATATATGTATATTGTATATTTGCAAATTATTACAATTCCCACAATCTTTTTATTTTTCCTGTAGTGATAAATTAAAATTTGATAGAAATCGCAATTGTTGGAACAGTTGGTTGCTATGGAAATGTATATGTCCATAATAATTATAGTTTGACAACTTATGTCAAGCGTTTTATTTCCATGGAGACTAATCGTTTTGCTGCCTAGGCGGCAAAGTACTCACTTTGCTGCCAAGGCAGGAAAAGTAATACTTTGCTGATTGATATGTGTCTGCAAAATTAATATTTGCTATCAATTGGTGAAAAACATATATATTAATAGTATGATTTTCAATTATCGATAGCGCGAAAACAGATGAATGTAGGTATATGTTATATTAAATGATATATACTCGAAATTTTACGTAGAATCAGAATATGTAACATTATATAGGGTATTCCATTTAAAAAAAACCTAAGTTAGTCGTTTTTGACGGCATTACGACGTTCGTTTGTTTTTTTCTGATATCAAATTCTAGCGCTTTGAGCGAAATCCTACAATTATTATGTTGGGGTTTTGAACCTTCGGCAACATGCACTAAAACGGAGTTTTATCCGCAATACCGAAACAGAATTATTGCAATCGACGCGCGTTTCGCTAACCATGTTAGCATCATCAGGAGATGATTAAAACTAAATTTAAAACTCTACCCTCTACCTAACTCGCGTTTATACTAAATGTTTGCTTAATCAAGCGGAACTAAAGGGGCCAATCCT
The DNA here is from genome assembly GCA_016904865.1 of Pissodes strobi. NCBI lineage: Eukaryota > Metazoa > Arthropoda > Insecta > Coleoptera > Curculionidae > Pissodes > Pissodes strobi. Next base: position 31,757 of record JAEQML010051609.1, on the reverse strand, counting down.
GGAATCCCACTAGTCACGCTCGATCAACCAATACAATGGACTATACGGAATAGGCCCTCTATCTCTATTTAAACTATTCTTACATTTGATAATTTCCATACTTTCATATGCGTCTAATAATCTCCTATCAGTTATATTATGAATTAATTTTAAATTTTTAATTGTTATTCTACCATACCTTAAATGAGCTATATGTTCCTTGAATCTCGTTTGTATAGATCTTCTAGTTTGCCCAACATATTTTTGGTTACAATCCATGCATCCAATTTCATATATTCCACTTCTTTCTAATATTTCAATTTTGTCCTTTGGACCACCTAATAATTTCTTAATGTTGAACTGAGTTTGGTATACTAATTTTAAACTTACTTCCTTAAAGATTTTTTGGAGTCCTCTAGTATACTGAGGATTATATGGTATCGAGACATATTTTGTATTTTCATCCTGATTGACGAAAGAAGTGGAATCACGAATGGTCTTTCTAAACAAATACCTATTATTACTCTACTTATTAAGTTACTATTGAAACCATTAACTTTCGCTATATTCTTAATTGTCTCCTTTTCATTATTAAATCTTTCTCTGCTGAGAGGAAAGTTAACCATACGGTGTACCAAAAAAATTAAAGCTGGCCATTTTGTGTTGGTCGCAGTGGAAGGAGTCATTAGAAATATGTCGGTTAGTGGCAGTACTTTTTCTTTAAATATCAAATTCTAGTGTGTTATGATCGTTCCTAATCACTAAAGTAACCAAAAATGGAAGTGTGTCATTGTTCTCGACTTCATAAGTAAATTTAATGGTGGGGAAACGGTTGTTTAATTTGGTTACAAAATCTTCGATATTAGCGGTTTTTGTGTCGAAAATCGCGAAAATGTCATCCACATACCTGTACCATACCCTTGGAAAATATTCGAACTCCTGACTGATTTCATTTTCAAATTTACTCATGAAAAGGTTAGCTAAGAACGGCGATAAACAGTTGCCCATTGCCGTGCCTTCAAGTTGTTGGTAATAGTTATTTTTATATTGAAAATAATTTTGATCCATGCAAAGTTTGGTTAAAGTTAAATATTCTTGTTTGATTTCGTTATCAAAACTGTTCATCTCATGTAATTCACCAAGGTATTGCATGGTCTGTGGGATTGGTACTGGTACAATAGGGAACAATGAGCAAACATCAAACGAGATTAAAATTTCACCCTCCTTAAGGTTCGTACCTTTAATTTTGTTTATGAAATCTAAGGAATTTAGTACGCCTGAATTCTGTTGTTTTATAGGTAAATTTTCAAACTGGTTTGCTAGCCACTTGGATATATTATAAGTTGGCGATCCTATTGCCGATACTATGGGATGTATTGCCTTCCCAGGTTTATGAATCTTGGAAAGACAATATAGTTTCGGCATAGTAGGATTGCTCACAGATAATTTGTATTTAATTTGATCAGAAATAAGGTGGCTACATTTCTTCAAAGTGTTTTTAACTTGTGTTACAATCTTAGATAACGGATTCCTTGAGATTTTGTTATTCAAATTCAAATTCAAATTCAAATTCAAAATCTTTTATTACCATACAAACAATATTAATTACTTACATAAATCGATTAAACATAAAAATAAATAAGATGTTCATAAGGTAATCGGACTGCACTGCGATTATACAGAACCGATAACACAAGTGGACTCACCGAATTCACCTGTGGTGTACAGCCCGTTAAAGCTTATATATTACTTACTAAGTCATTTTTATATATGCAACTTAAAAACAGAAAAATGAAAGAAAGAAAGAGCGAGAAAGCAAGCGGCAAAGAGAGCGGTAAAGAGAGGAGGCGACGCGACGGGGTAAAGGCGAAATAAATACCAAAACTAATGACATTGATTCAATTATTATTATTATTATTATTATCCTTGCAAGTTCGGCTAAAACCAGGTAAATTCCAAGTTATAGATATTATATTGCCTGGGAATCCATCAGCATTTTTTTAATATAAGCAGTAAATTTTTGTCGAGAACTATTTTTAATACAAATTGGTAATTTGTTCCATAAATGTATGCCAACACATTGAAAAGATTTTTTAAAATATGATGTTTTGTGAGCTGGTATTCTAAAAAGGTGTGGATTTCTAGTGTTATGTATATGATTGAAATGAAAAAATAAATCACTTAAATAAGTGGGCTCACCTGATTGAATTATTCTATAAATTAGATTATACATATGATATTTTCTTCTATTTTTCATGTTTAAAATAAAATTGGAATTTAAGTAGGGCGTAATGTGATCTCTATAAGAAATGTTAAATGAGAAGCGCATACAACTATTTTGCAATTTTTGTATTTTTTTAGACAAGTCGGCCGATATAGAGTCGCCATACACAATATCTCCATAGTCTAATAGTGAAAGCACAAGAGAGTTACAAAGAAAGTATTTGGTCTTTGATGGTAAATCTTGCTTAAACTGATAAAGTTGTTTCAAACGGGCATAAGCAACTCTAAGTTTAGCCTGTATATGTGGAGCAAAGTTCAGATTTGAGTCCAAAATTATTCCTAAATTTCGCTTTTCACCAAATACCGGCACTTGAAACCCGTTAATATTTATTTTAAAATTTTCGGCACATCTTTGAAGCAAGTTTTTGTTATGAGAAAAAAAAATGGCAGCCGATTTTGATGCATTTAAATTGAGGTTATGAGTTTCAGCGAATAAGGCAATTCTTTGTAAGTCTGAGTTCATTTTTTCTTGAGCAATAGGCAATTCAGGGACATTAAATGAAATATAAATTTGGGAGTCATCGGCGTACTGCTGCAATTTTGCGTCTTGAAGACAGTTATTCATATCTGCAACGTATATAGCAAATAGCAGTGGCCCCAAAATTGAACCCTGCGGTACACCCTTGGACACAGGCAAAAAATTTGAAAATTTAAAGCTATTGTCAGTGATTGTCCGAACACAATGTAGGCGGTCTTTAAGGTAGCAGCCCAAAAAATTTACAGTACTTTTCGAAAAACTAAAATAGTGTAACTTTGCCAGGAGCAGTTGATGATCGATCGTATCAAACGCTTTGCTAAAATCTAACAATGTTAAGCATGTTACCTGTTTTAGATCCCCTTTAACCCTTATATCATTAACAATACTAATAAGACTAGTAGTAGTACTATATGATTTTCTGAAGCCTGACTGGCAATTAGGAATTATTTTTAAACTATAAACATAACTATTGATTTCATTAAACATATGGCGCTCTAAAATTTTTGAGATTAATGGTAAAATACTGATCGGTCTTATATCTTTATATTCTTTAGGACAGGGTACTTTAGGCAAAGGAATGAGCATTGCTTTTTTCCATTCAACTGGGAATTTGTTTTCCAAAATACAAGTATTAAGAATATTAAGAAGAGGGTACAAGCAGTAGGGTAAGCAGAGTTTTAGATCTTTAATAGAGATTCCATCCATAATAATGGCGTTTGATCTTAATTTATTTATAATGTTTAAAACATCTTGCACATTAATTAAATTTATTGAAAATGCATTATTATGTATTCTATTTGAATTATAAAAATTTATTTTATCATAAGATGTTGAATTAACACCATTTATAGAACTTGAAAAAAAATTATTTAACTCCTCCGCTTTGTTCAAATTTTCAGGTACAGAATTTTTTTTATTTTTTGTAAAGTTTAGTTTTTTGGCAGTATCCCAGAATTCTTTTCCCACTTTTTTTGACATTTCTTTGAAATATGTTATTTTTTCTCTTTTGATTGCATGTTTAGTAAAATTCCTTAGTTGCTTGTAATATGATAAATTAGCTGGATTCTTTTGTTTTGTATACTTTTTATGTGCCTTATCCCTTAATTTGATTAAATACTTAATATTACTTGTAATCCAAGGAGTGAATGGCTTTTCTTTAAAAACCTTAGATTTTAAAGGAGCGTACTTATTTATCATGTATGAAATATTTTGGTTTAAAATTGAAACTTTTTCGTTTATATCTGAAATGTAATAAATACTACGCCAATTTAATTGCTGAGCTTCCACTTCAAACAAAGTTGTATTAATACTATTATAGTCGCGATATTTAATAACCTTTTCCATTTTTCTCGATTTAGGCAAGTTTAATTTGGCGTGTACAAGATTATGATCGGTGATAGTTTCAGATATGCAAGTAGACGCTGAGCTGACACATTCTAAATTGTTGCTAGTTACAATAACATCTATAAGGGTTGAAGTATTTGACTGTATGTTTATTCTAGTAGGATCTGTTATTAACTGACGAAGATCAAAAATTTCTAAAAAGCTTTTAAATATTTGTGATGGTATTGTTGGGCTCAACAAATCTATATTTATATCTCCCATTAAAATAATGCTATTATAACAAGGCACCGACGAACTTAAAATATCTTCTAGAGTGTCCAAAAATATAGAGACATTTGTCGATGGTGGTCTATATAAATTAATGATTAATATATTTTTTTTATTTAAGTTAAATTTAAAGCCGATATATTCAAACTCATTTGATATATTGGGAAACGTGACTACAGATAACTTAAGATTTTTCTTTGCATAAATACCCACACCGCCACCCCTCCCATCACGATCTTTTCTAAAAAAATTATAATTAGGAATTTCAAACTTAGAACTATTATCATCTGGTGTTAGCCAGGTTTCGGAAACTCCCAAAATATCAAAGTCAAATTCGAGCGCATAATTTATAAACTCATCAAAGCCCGTATTGATAGAACGCAGATTTAAGTGACCAATACTAAATTTGGTCTCATGTTGCCGACCTTGCAAGGTTTCAACATTATCCCCCATTATACAAATAAATGCGTCGCCACCCCAACCCGCGCCCCCTCAAACTCGCTCCACCGAATCGCATTATTGTTAAAAAAAAAATAATCCTTCAATAACTAAAATGAACCTATAAGGTACACTATCAAAAAAAGAACTATAAATTTTTTATAAAAAGAAAAGAGTTTGTAGAGTATTTTTATGAGTATACCTAAGTCTCCAATTTTGAGAATATACTTTGACCTGAGTAAACGTATTATAAATAGTTCTATATATCTACCCTAATAAACATTTTTTTCAACAGATTAACAAACCATAAAAAACCCATCATTCAAAAAAAGATAAAACAGTCAATATTTTTAATAATCCTCAATAAGTATTGTAATAAATCCCCCCCAAAAAAAAACCTTAGTTAACAAAAAAATAAATATCATACTTTCGAGTAACAATCTATAAAGGGCCTTTGCAAAAATGATCGAAAACATCGTACCTTGAATTTTTACGGGTAACACTTGAGATTTGAATTGACATTCACTGTAATCACTCACTGACCGAAATTTCCTCAATAAGTCCCTGTAAGTCTTCCTCCGACTCGACGCACTTTTTTTGATTATTCACCATTACATAAATTTTACCCCTTAAGGTCCAACATGAGTTTTTAAACTGAAGTCTAACAGTTTTAAAAAGTTTACCAACTGCCGCACTAAGAACCTCTGTGATTAACAGTTTGTGGCCTTTAAGGCGTTTTTTACTATAAAACACATCGTCCCGAAGCCACCTTTGGCAAAACGAAACCAAAACTGGCCTAGGCTTAGCCGTATTTGTTTTCCTCTCGCCCAAGCGATTCGAAAAATTTATATCATTTTTTGTGATTTGAACGCCGACATTCGTTGTGATTATATTAACAACGCTAGCGTATAAATCGGTTTGTTGCTCGTCGATGCCATGTATTAAGATATTGTTTTGATTTGTGTAAAGGGTCGACCTCCATGATTCGGCTTTAAGCTGTGCCACCTCTGACCTCAAAATCTGCAAACTCTCTTTGACAGTTTTCTCAAAGACTTGGAAATTATTTTTTAAAGTTGTAATTAGTTCAGCCTCTTCAAGAGAGTCCGTTGATGTAGATTTACCTCTACTTCGTGTTCCTAAATCCTTTTTAAAACCTTTCAGTTGATTGTCAAATTTGAGCGCCATGTCTTCAAGCCTCTCGTTGAGCTTCTGAATTTCTAGTGTTTGATTGGAAGAAGTGTCACTAGTTTTAGGCTTAACCATGATTGCGAATAACAAAAGAACACTAGCACAACCAATTAATATCACTTTTGGGTATTATTTAATACGTTACTCATTAAAATTTAATAAACAATCGGAGACCGAAGTACAACGCGTACTATTTACTCCGCAGCGCCATCATTATAGGGCCCAGATTCTATTAAATTACAAACTCGTTGAAAATATTCGCTTTTGTCTAATATAACAACCTTATTACCTTTGTCAGCTTTTAGATAGAAAACATATTTCTCCTTTAATCTCTTGAATGTGTATTTTCCTTTTCCAGGACGAGAGTTAACATTATTATTAATAATGTTGTTAAATGTAATTCGCTATCAGCCTTGATCTTATTATCATATCATAAGTAACTAGTACATCGTACTGACACGTAAACATACATATAGAAAGTGTATTCAATTACTTTCAAGACAAAACAAGGTGTACTTCATACACTGTACCTATATTGGAATAATCCAAACTAAAATGTGTTTGTAAATAAAAATAAATATAAACAAAGCAAAGCGGTAGCATTTTTTCATACCAAAATTTGAAAATGCTACAAAACATTTAGTATAAAAGCGAGTTAGGTAGTTTTAAATTTAGTTTTAATCATCTCCTGATGATGCTAACATGGTTAGCGAAAAGCGCGTCGAGTGCAATAATTCTGTTTCGGTATTGTGAATAAAACTCCGTTTTAGTTACAGTATATTATTAATAATTTCAGAAATAAAGAATACTCAATGGTTAAGTTGTTAAGAAGTGGCCGCCCGAAAAGCTTAACTGAACGAGATTTAAAAAAATATTTTAGCAAAATATATAAAATCCTAGAATTAGTGCAGTTCAACTAACATACAGTTCACAGAGTGATCAAAAGAAAATAGATTTAATTAAAAAGCATTTAAATCTTATGTTAGATATTGGTCAGCTTTTGACCGACAAGACCCAAAACTACAACATGAGTTGGTTTGATGGACGTCACCTACTTTCCAAAATATAGGCGAAGCATTGAAGAAGGAAAATTTTCAGGCTGCAATTACACTAGGACTGGTTCACTTATGGAATAGGAATGTATGCTAAGAAATGCAAAAGAAGCGTTAGCGATAATTTTAGATACTATGAAAAAATGGCGACGGTCTTCGAAAGAAATATCGAAAGTGTGCTGTGAAATTAGCAATTTCGGATTATTGCATATTTTGTCTAAACAATATATAACCCAAATATTTGCCATTAGTATTCAAGAATGGCTCCTTTTAGGAAGCGAACAGTTTTTTAGCTAGCTGCCCCTGTAATCTAAAATCGATGTCATTGAAAATTGAGTTTGCCAATCTGAATCAGTTGGAAATAATGATAACAAATGGATGATCAAAGCTGCTGCAAATTATCATCAAAAATTGTATATGCCACAATGTTTAAAGTAGTAATTGGGAAATTGGGGCACAAAAAATATATTCGACAAATGAAAATTAATATCGATTAATTATTACCGCGTAAATATTTATTTCAACAATGTAGTTAATGTACGAATACTTTTGCGTTAAGTTGATTTCGCGACGGTTACTGAAATGGAGGATTAAAATTAAAAAATATTAAATTATTTGTAGCAAAGATGTCGCGGGATGAATATATCCTACTAAAAATTTAAAAGCTAATCCAACAGTTGAAACAATATATTTTTTATCCGATCGGACGAAAAACTATACCTTTCCGATGTGTTTTCTCATCGCAAAAGTCATGATTCCAGTATATTGCATTCGTTGCTTGGCAACATGCAATAACTGTACGTACAACATTTCCGTCCTAGGCCGGGAATATAAAATTTCTGTCATATTTAAACACCTTGTTTGTCAGATCTGACGTTTATCAAAAGCAAGATTTAGCTGTGGTTTCCCTAGTTACGTAATAAACTCCAAGATCGCTTGATTCAAAACTTGATATTATGTTGAGTTTCAATTTAAAACACCGTTTTTAATTAGAGTAATATTTGGCTCTATTTTTATAAATACGTATTATAATTAATTCCGATCGGATAAAAAATAGTATGTGCAACTCGTAGGAAAAGCACATTCCTGGACTCTTGTGTTGCTGGCCTCGGCTGCGCCTCGTCCAGCAATTACCACAATCGTCCAGGAATGTTTTGCGTTTCCTCCTAGTTACACAATATACTAATTCGATTTCCGGCCGGAGAGCCATAAAAGTAGTAGTTATTTAATTGCAGTTCTACAATAACGACCGTGGAAATACTACGGCGTTGTCTAAAAGTGTCGAGAAGTGCATCAAGTGTGTATGTTACGATACCTGGACAACGTTGATGGTATAAGCCATACGACAGGTCACGGTACTCTTACGGGTATATATGGGCCTAGCCCTTCGTGATCTGTGGCACACACATAAAAAAATATATAAAATCTATGCCACCCACGTCACCAAGAAATATCAACAAATCACCCCACAGATGCTTCAAAATGTACAAGACAATTTTGAACAAAATGTTTACCATTGCATGGAGGTCGGAAATGGGACTTTGCTCAAGTGATTAAATAGTAACTAACTGTAATTTTTTTTACTAATAAACATGTCAACTGGAAATGTTTCATTTTGCTAAAAGATGTCAACCAAAGCTGCAATTGCTGCACAATTGCAGCATGTGTCGCCTGACTAAATGAAAATCACGATTGTTCAACACTGCAACATTTAAAGCATCTCGTCCCTTTCACTGACTTTTAGAAGCCGCCATATTTTAATTAATTAATTAATTTTATGATTTTAATTTGGTAATTGTTTAGCCATGATTTAAATCTGGTATACATACTAGAAGATAGTCGAGATGTCATCAAGTTAGACAAAAAACGAGTGTTTCGCAATTTAATCTCTACAATGCCAAGACTAATAAACAATTCGAAATAATGCTGCTATATTATATTATTAGGATATGATTTCTTGAGATAAACCAGAAAGTGCAAAATCTTAGGAAAACCACGGATAAACATTATTAACACAGAACGCCCGAATATTACACATTATTGATGATCACGATTTAATTCCAACCAGTTAATGGTTCCTTCATTGGTATTTATAACTATAGTCCATTGATATTAGCATAAAAAGAAAAAAAGTTTTGCCACTATGGAATTAACCTTGTATAGGGATATACTTTAAAAAACAAGAGTTCCCAAGCAGCAAGTGGCAGCTTCAACCCTTAAATATCTATATGTGTTTGAATTTCTGGAATACCCATGGAAATAGTCCCCGTTAAATTGAGCCATACGCTCACTAAGTTTATAGTTATATTCTATAATATGTTAGAATACCCTTTACTTAATAATAAATCTTTCTTACCTATGCACATTCTTGGGCCTTCTCCAAATGGTAAAAAGGTGAAATCTGGTCTTGCTGCTATATTTTCCTGATTGAACCTCTCTGGATCAAAAACATCTGGTTTGGGATAATATTCGGGATCCATTTGGATACCCCAGACTGGAATTGATATCCTGGTTCCTTTCTCAAGTACGATATCTGTACCTGGCACCTTATAATTTTTTGTAGTTATTCTTGGCAAGCCTGTTACTGGTGGGAATTTTCTTAAAGTTTCTAAAAGAAATAGTGACATGTTTTAAAAATTCAAAGTACCATACGTGCTATATTTTTTTCGTAGACATGCCAAAAATAAATTAGTAATAAATATAACCGGATTTATTTTTTCACGAAAAACTTTATATTTCACAATATTAATATAAATACTCTGTAGATAGTTATTACTTTGAAACTAAATTTATGGAATAATATTTAGAATCAAAAAGGAGCGAAGTCTGTTTTTCTATCGATTAGATTCTTTACTGTATAGCGATTTTAAAAATCAACATTTAAGTATTTGCTTTGAAAAGAAAAGGATTCCTTTAATTTTCTTGATCTGGTGTGAGGTTTTGGCAACCAAAAATGACATTTCTTAGAACAAGTTGCAAATTGCCAATTCGGATTAATGTTTGTAAATAATTGGCTAGAATTAAAAGCTAACTAAAATCGTGATTACTAGTTTGGGCTAAGCGGCAATCTTTTCTGAACTACTTTGATGATTTAGGCGTTAGAACTATTGTGACATATGAACAATTTTAAAATTTCCTTTATTATTAAAATGTCATCAAGATAATCTAGTGTGTATATATAAGTAAATTGTCCGCGAAAATTCTTAATGTTAGTCGTGTTTTCAGGGCCAATTTGGTATTAAATATTGTTTTTCTACTGACGTTTTATAATATCAACTTTTCGATTGCCATTTCAGTTGTTAAATGACATACTTTTAAACACTAATACCTAAAAGTGACACTTTTAACCAATAATGCCTAAAAGTGACACTTTTAAGCACAAGGCTTAAAAATAACACTTCAACAAAGAAAAAAGAAGTTTTAAATTGTAATTGGAGAATTTTCTGCGTTTGCGCAAAATTCCCTAACTACAATTTACTGAATCTATAGCTAGGAAAAAGGAAACTTTTTACCCACAAATTTTAAATTTTTCTATTTATTATAAATATTAAAAATACAATTATTTAAATTATTAAATTGAACTTTTGAACTACTTGGAACAAGACTTCCTTCTTCTTTCTGGATAATTCCACTCGATTCCAACTGTAAACCGGTGATAACTTTAACCATACTACAAGCATAACTGCATTTACATTGCATTTTGACAGTCCCAGACAACACCGTGCGCTTGTTTTTCATCAAGAATTTTTTTGGAAACATCTTTTTTGTGTTCTAAAGAGTCTTCGATATATCCCTCGGCTACGGGACTCGATTTCCATCCTCCATGTCTCTTGAGCGTTGTCATATCGACTCCAGAATCTGGACAGATGCCAACAAAAATTGCCGAATATCTGAAACTACCAAATGCAAAGCTGTATACCGGGCACTGCTTTAAAAGAACGTCGGCGTCTTTACTTGCAGATTCGGGAGCAAACTTGGATCAACTTAAACGACATGGTGGTTGGAAAAGTAGCGCCGTTGCCGAGGGCTATGTCGGCGGCTTTTCCACAGAATACGATAATTAAAAATATTGCAGTCTCCAATTTTCAACCCCTATTTAATTTAAATAACTGTAGTGGCATTAGCATAAACATTAATATTAATAATAATACTAAAAATTAGGTTTTACTTAGTAAAAATAACTCTAAGCTTGTGACACGAGCTTATTGTTGTTAGTTTTCTATTTCAGTGCTTCATTTGAAAAATTATTCTGTAATATAGGCACTGTACTAAATTAATAAATACATAATTTTGCTCCATAATTCAATAATTTTACTTTTAATCCGTAGGGCTTAAAAGTGCCACTAACCCAAACTAACCGCTACTTTAGACCCCAAAGTGCATAATAGTATAGTATAATATATATATAAAATACAAAGCGAGGCGCACGCCAGTGCGGCCACGTTGTTTCTAGAAGTCACTGCTTGACAAGTTACCGTAGTAACGTTGCGTTGTGACAAGAATAATTTTGAAACATTGTCATTACTAGTGTCAAGAGCTCAGTCAGTCTTTGTAATTTAATCCTTCCGGGATTGCCGACAATATTAAATCCCGGAAGGACAAAAAGTGACACTTTAGTCCCTGTGACAAGGTAGTGAAGTTATTATTTCAGTCCCGGAAGAACGAAAAACTATTTATTCACTTTAAAATAAACTGATCACTGTACAGGCCTAAGGTTTTAAGATACGGTCTTCCCAGCATTCGTCATCGGGTTTAGGATTCTCTTATAAAAACAAATTATCTTTATGATATTACAGTACCTAAGTAGAGACAACTAAAAATGAGTGTCTGGGAAGATTCCGTTAGTAAAATATAATTAATTAGACTATCCTTATCACTTTTATTCCCAATATTATTTCATCCGTAACTCATTTTTACAAAAGGACTAAATTGCAGAGTAATAAATGAGTCCTACTTACCATTAATAACTTTCTCTAAATAGTGCATTTCCATAATGGTATCGTATGTAATTTTTCCCTCATGCTTTGCCAATATCCTGTTTATTTCCTGCCTCAATTTTTCTTGTATGTCCTGATTCTGAGCAAGTTCAAGTAATGCAAAGGTCATGGTAGTAGAGGACGTCTCAAATCCTGCCAAATAGAATACGAAACATTCAGCCATAATATCCTCTTCAGATATGGCTTGCTTTTCTTTGGCATTAAGTTTATTATTTACTAATTTGCTGTCGTTAATAGTTCCTTGGTTCTTGAGCTGAAGCATCAAGTGCATAAAATCTTTTCTATATATTTCGTTTGCCTCCCTGGTCTTTATGGTTTCTTTTACGATATTAATGAAGAAATTGGTTACATCACGACCACCCGCTTTGTAACCCAAATTCCCCAGAATTTTCCAAGGTACGATTTCTTGTAGCAAGAAATCCACTGAACTGGGTTCAAACGCTTTCTTCCCGTATTTCCGAAAAACGTTTTCAGGATCATCCAAAGAATTGCATTCAATTCCAAAAGCACAGCTTGCAATAATATCAGTGGTAAATCTAGCTAAAACTTCTTTAATAGTGAATGGCTCGTGACTGGCAGCATAGTTTCCTACCACTTTTTCCAAGTTCTCAGTTTTCTCCATAAGTGTTTCAAACATCATCTTCATCTTGCCAGATGTAAAGGTAGGGGTAAGTTTAGCTCTTAGTTCCTTCCATCTCTCTCCTTGCAAGTTGAATAGGTTCATAGATAGAATATCTTTAGAGTGATGGTAAATTCCATGGCTATTGAAATTGTTGAAATCCTTCACTAAAATAGCTTTGATTATTGTCGGATCCATTGGCTCATAAACAGGTTTCCAAAAAATGTAATGACCACCATGCTTAAAGCCCAACTTCTGTAAATCCCTGTACCTCTCTAAGTTTGCTTCACCAATAGAAGTTTGGTTCATCACGATTTTCCTGAAATCTCCGAAGAAAAACTCTGAATCCAGAGTGGGCACACCTTTCCTTTGCCAATAAGTTTGACGCCATTTCACGTAAATAAGAATCGATACTATACCGATCGCTATGTATATTAAGATCATTGCCTTAATTTTACCTAACCGATATCAAACACACTTTCAGACTGCGACTAAATTTGTTATTTCAGCAACATGTATACATGCATTTTTGTAATATGATATTGTCTGTATACGTATTGTACAGATAAAAATAACTATGTTATCTGATTATAATTGAGTGTCATATCAGTTCATTCAGTAAAGTGTATTTCAAAGTACATATTATGTATTAAATTTGGCTTGAAAAAGTATTAAATATTTTATAATATTGGAACATAATTATTATATACACACATGGAAATAGTCTAGGGATATTGAAAATTTGAGGTCACTTTGAAACTTTAAGAACTTTCTTAAAAACGAACGGATCTTCACGAGCCATGAAGCTTCAAAAGGTTGTCTTGAAATGGCTGTTCAAAGTAACTTTAAGTTATTAGATGATAATATACGGGGTCCTTCAAAGAACGTTTTAAACTTTTTTAAAAAGTAGAATGGGCGCGTTTTACGTAGAATTACGAAACTTAATTTTCAATTCCATTTTTAGCTAAAACAAGTCTTCTGCTCAAAAAACATTAATGGCGAAACGTTGTTATCTCTATTTATTGAAGAGACAGAAACAATTTTGTAAAACTGTATATTTTTAATATTACACGTAACTCATGAGCATCAGTGGTCGCTCAATTGTGATAAAATCAAATACAGCCAATAAGTGTATTCAAAAACAAAACAAATTATACAGGGTGACTCAAAGATTTGTTGTTTCAGATATTTCATCCTATTTTTATGATTCATAAGCGACTGTATGTTTACTTCTCTATTTATTTATGCAAATCTTTAAGAAACGTTTAAATGTCTATATTATGTACAGGGTAAATTAAAAGATGCAAATGAAAAATAAGAGAGAGCGTTTTTTTAACTTTTAATCAAAAACAATACTAACTTATACAAAACTAAAAAACACTGTTATGCCATTAAAAGATACCCAATAGGTCGTGTGCCCACCACAATTATTAATGACGGCTTTACACCTTCCTTGCATACTTTGTATCAAATGATCTAAGTCTGCTTGTTGTAGAACCCATCAAGCTTCCTGTACATACACGGCGAAGAGTTGGTGTACGAATATTGAGAACTTCAGGTAATGAAACACGATTAAATAATGTACAGGAGGTTCATTCATACAGAGGCGGAACTGTTATGGTTTGGGGTGGGATCAGTATAGGAGGAAGAACCGACCTAATTCGGCTAGACAACTTTTTTAACGCCAATCGCTATGTAGAAGAAAAGCTCCAACCAGTTGTCAGTCCATATGCAGCTACCCTTGGGGACAACTTTGAGCACGATAATGCGAAACCGCACATCACAAGAACGGTAAGAACATTTTTAGAAGATAATGCTATTGAGGTATTGTCATGGCCCGCCCAGTCCCCGGATTTAAAGCCGATAGAACATGCATGGGACATGCTCCAAGGAAGAGTTCTAAGGGAAGAAAGTCACTTAGAAAACCGCGACCAAACTGTTCGCTGCTTTACAGGAAGCTTGGCGAGCAATACCACAAGCATACTTCGAGCATTTGATACAAAGTATGCAAAGAAGAAGGTGTAGAGCCGTCATTAATAATGATGTGTGAATGAAATTTATGAACATCATTTCGTTTGGTTTGCTCCGTTAAAATCTTAAGTTTTTGCTAGTTTAATGACGAAAGTTAAGTGTAAAAGTGACACAGTTGTGTAGCTTAGAAAAACTACTATCCATCAGTGGTATTATTTAACACGTAAGTCAAATAGTTTGACGTAGAATTGAATTTGTTTTGTTCTTATCGGAATCTCGATAGATAAAAACGGTACGAATTGAAACCAGCTGATAAGACTTTTACCAGTGCGTGGCCTACGATACAGGCATTCGACCGAAAACATTCCACATTTACGTTCGTACAAGTAAAATATAATTTTGTAACATCACTGATGCAGACTAGAAATAAAAACATTAACAATAAACAAATTACTATGTCTATCTCCAAGGAGGAACTGGCTAATATTTTGAAAGTTGCTTTAGATAATAATAGTAAATTACTATTGCAAAGGATTGAATCATTGGAAATGGAAGTTACCGCAATTCGTCAGACGAATATTGAACTAATAAAAATGTTTACTAAAAAAGGAGTACCACCGACACCAAATGATATGGTTGACACAAGCGAATACAAAGGTTTTGATGATACGTTAAATTCGTCATAAGACTCGAATTCATCCTCCAGTACAGTGGTCGAAAAGAACGAAATTGAAAAAAAAGGCCAAAATAATATCAAACAGAAAAACATCATACTCTCTAAGTAACAGAGGGCCCTCTACAAATAATACCAACGGCAGAAGAGGGGTAAGAAACAACATACAAAAGTCATTAGGGGCAATAACACTAACCTAGCAACTTCTTCAAGTTTTCAAGCACCAGCGCCTAAACTTTGGCTATACATTGGACGGTGCGTATCTTCCACGACTGAAGATAATATTCGTAGTCATCTTAAAAACCAGTGGCCAAGTATCACTTTTGATATAACAAAGCTCGAGTCAAAAGGTACAAATGTAGCATTTAGAGTGAGCACCCAATACAATGAAGAACTTTTGAGTCAACTTTACGATCCTTGTAGGTGGCCTGATAGAGTTTTGGTAAAACAATACTCGTTTTTTCGAGGAGGAACAAAGCCGAGAGGAGGATCGTTTAAATAGATATGTTCCTGTTTCTATTTGCTGAACTCTATGTTTTGTTGGAGTCCTTGAAGTTTCCTGATGTAGTGTGTTTATCGGAGACCTGGTATACACAAGGCGAAGCTGAGACTGTGATTTTGGATGGATATCACTTGGCAAATTCTTACTGTAGAACGCAGTCTCGCGAAGGAGGCGTAGCAATATTTTAAAAGAATACATTAAAGTTTTTTCGCAATATCGCACATAACGTGGACACACTAGTAAGTAATGAAATTGTTACTAC
Organism: Pissodes strobi; assembly: GCA_016904865.1. Classification (NCBI taxonomy): domain Eukaryota; kingdom Metazoa; phylum Arthropoda; class Insecta; order Coleoptera; family Curculionidae; genus Pissodes; species Pissodes strobi. The sequence continues at coordinate 15,704 of JAEQML010051609.1, read as the reverse complement.
AGATGTTATTTGTGAGTCTTCTGTAATAAATATAATATGTTTATATAGACCTCCTTCTACTGATGTAGACTCATTCACAAGTGACATGGAAATATTATTAGCAAATAACTTTCGTCCTAACATACCAACATTCATATGCGGAGATTTTAACGTCAATTTTGATAAACAAATATTAAACAAAGAGGCCAAGAATCTATTGAATATGCTAGCTGCATATGGTTTTTCACCAAGCATGAATGAGTATACTCGTGTGCAGGATATTCACAAAAAATCAATCATTGTTAATATTTTTATAAATGTTGACTTGTCGAAAACGTTTTACAATACTCTTTATTGTGACTTATCTGATAATTTTATGCAGTTGCTTGTCTATAATATTTTACCTGATAATAGTAATAGTAGTGTGTCCTTACTTTTATAAACGGAATTTTAAGTCTTCTATTGGTATTGATAAGTTTGTGTCCTTGATTGCAAACGAAGATTGGAATGCTTTGATAGATCGGGAATTAAACTTGAATGATTTGTTCGCAGTTTTTTTCGAGCAATTTTCTTTTTTGTTGCATAATGGTTTTCCAGAAGAAAGGTATAGAAAAACTAGTAAGAAACATAAAGTAAATAGGTGGGTAACACCAGAAATAAAAAACAGAGGGCAGTTACTACGGGATATCCATAAAGCATATAAATTAACAAATAACGAAAAGCTTAAAAACCTACACTCTGACATAAAAAAGTGTCATAGTAAAAGTATTGCGATTGCAAAACGGAATTACTTTTCTAATATGATGTCCAATGCAGATAATAAGACTGCCGCTGCTTGGACTATTATTAAGAATGAGGTTACTATAAACAAAAACAAATCTGGGCCTCTAAAGTTTTTTAACGGAGATACCGAGGTAACCAATGAGAAGCTGGCGGATGAATTTAATAAATATTTCTTGGAGTCTCGAAAGCTTCTGTTGACCACGATGGAGAGACAGATCTGCCTGGGATCGGGGATATAGACGAGACAGTTGACGAAATGCGATTGCTTCATGTATTGCCAGATGAGGTAGGCCAAATTATATTAAACGTTTCTAAGAAAGACTCCAAATGTTTCGATGGTATACCATGTTCTAGTTTGAGTCATGCTGTTGATCACATAAAATTTCCATTAGCCACTTTAATTAATAAGTCTTTTCAGGAGCGATGCTTTCCAGCTCTGTTAAGGCAAGCGACTGTAATCTCTATTTACAAAAAAGGATCGGTTGAAAATATAGAGAATTATCGAGGAATTTCCTTACTTTCAGTCTTTTCAAAGATTTTTGAGAACGCTTTCTGTGAAAATCTAAAGTTTTTCATTTTTTCTAATAAAATTATAAGGAGTTCTCAGTTTGGTTCTCCGAAGGGACTCTATTATCACTAATAAAGTTTATTATAGAGGGACTTGAGAAAAAACAGAAAACTATTTGTATGTATTTTGATTTATTTCGTACCTTCGACACCATAAGGCACGACTTGTTAATCAAGAAATTGAGAAATTATGGTATTCGAAATTCTGCTCTTGCTTGGCTGGCATCCTATTTGGAGGGAAGAACACAAGTTACCACGCTAAACGTAAAAGGTCATACTCTTAAATCAAAGCCACTTCCTGTTCAGTGAGGTGTGCCTCAAGGGAATACGCTTGGACCAATACTTTTCATTAATGACCTACAGAATTATTTTAAGGATCAATTTATTTTACAATTTGCCGACGATACTAGTATTGCACTGCGTGCACTAAACTCACAAGAACTGTCCGAAGCTGCGACTTACTGAAATGCAGAATTATTGTAGTCAAAATGGCTTGTCACTGAATGCCACCAAGACAAAAGTTATACATTTCTCTCCCTTGCCGGTAGATTACAGTCATTACGTTCATCTAAACGGCAAATCACTACAGGAAGCTAATTCTGCTCTCTCGCTGGGATTACACATGGACTCCCAACTTAAATGGAATAAACATATAGATACTGTTGGGGAAACACCCCAACACGTGTATAAACTATCGTTTTTCACCGTATAGTTTGGTGATAACACCTTGTATGCATGTAGAATGAATGAGCCATAATTAAACTCAAAATGGATTTATTTCACCCGGGTACAACCCAATTTGTGCATTTAAATTAGCATATGCCAGTTCTTCAAAACCCCTTAGTCCAACCCTAGACGGACGATCCCTTAATTCGAACCTGTACAGCACTGTCTGTATAATAGATTACAATAGAGCCAACTTTCACTCGTAAAGGAAAACGTTTATAATCGTTTTCAATTCAATATATTTTTGTCTCAATCCGCATTGTGAACAATAGTCTGTCAAATAAAGAAAGAAAACCGTTTCTACCCTTTTAATCTCAAATGAATTCAGTATGTCTCACCGCCCACTTTTATTATATGGTTTTGCCGCTAGGCGACCCGCTCGAAGAAAGAAATTAATCAGTCAGTGCGTAGCAAACACTTATTCGCGTAGGGTCTGTCTAGTCACAGCTCTTCTAGTTTCCGCGCCAAAAACTGCTAGCCATGTCCTAGCTCTGTTTGAGGCAAATAATTAGTTTAAAAGTGTATTACATCCACTAAAATGTTCTAGATCAGTCCAGTCGGCTCTCTAGCCTCTCAGTTCAGTTAAAACGTTCGCTCGAATAGCAGTAAAACGAGCTGTTCTCTGGCCAAAGGTCAAATTCCTTTTTGGGCCAATTTCTCTTGTATGCACAAATATTAGAGAATATTTAGTGTACCTCAGTTATCTTCGTCCAAGGTTGGACAAAGACCTCCTTTTGGGCTTTTTTAAGCAATAATTCTTCGAAGTCAGAACGACAGCGTCCCCATTGGAAAATTGAACATAAGATGGCGGACTGACATTCCTGGTCGAATTTCTGTAAACAAGGTGAAAGCTGGAAAATAACTAAGTAAAATCTCTCCCCGTTGAAGACAGGTAAAGCAGTCAAGGTGAAAGGTACGCTGTGTGAAAGTTGCTAAGTTGGAGAACGAAAAGTATTAAAATAAGAAAGATAAAAAACTCATTTTTAAATCAAACAATTAAGACTTCTTAGTAGATATTTCTAATTTTAAGAAACTTTTTGAAATATTAGTTTTATGCTTGAATGGACGAATGCCTGCAATTATTCTAAGAATTGTACATATATAAGTAACATAGAAAACGCTGTTTATTTATATCTATAATATTCAAATGCAATTTACACCTGCATTATTAAAGTAAATTAAACCGAATACATGTTTCAATTCCACTCACTACCCTACAGCAATACAGTTCATTAAAAGTGGTTAATTAAGATACCACACCCTTCTTTATGGTATTAAACAATAATAGAATCACTTGTTTATCCCGACCAGATACCCTGGGTAACAAATTATCGGTTAGGTGTTTTGTCCTTAGAAACTTACGCACTTTCGTTGATATAAATATTTTAAAAATGTATTATTATGCACAGGTCCATTCTATTCTAAACTATTGTATAATCGGCTGGGAAAATACACCTGCCACCAGAGATCTTTTCCTTGCTCAAAAGCGAATCATACGCACAATGGTGTACAAATCTCGGAGGGATTCTTGTAGAGAAATTTTCAAGCAACTGCAAATACTTACTATACCGGCTATGTATATTTTGTCAAGTGTGGTGTATATCAAACGCAACCCTCAATTAACTTCTACGTGTTCAGACAGATATATCACCTATGACCTACAGCATACTTCTAATATTTTGTTATCCCAACATGGATTAGCACTCACTGCCAAGAGCTGCGTTATTATGCCTTCACGACTATATAACCATCTGCCGCTAGAGTTAAATAACATTCAGAGCATCCCACTCTTCAAATTAAGGGTAAAAAGAATTCTATTGAGTCATGGTTTCTATTCTGTTAGTGAATACTTAGACTGCAAAAATTTGTAATTATTTACTGTTTGTAGCAGACTGATGGGATTTGTAATTTGTAATGAGTATTGAGGAGTGTGTATTTTGTTTTTGTACATTACTTCCTTATACATTAGTTCCTAGATATTAATGTTTTTTTTTGCTGACGTTTTCTATACATATTTTTAAATGTTTAAAGAAATAAAGGTTTTTGAATTTTGAATAATTGTGGTGAGCACACGGCCTATTGAGTATCTTTTAATGTTTTAATGGTGTTTTTTAATTTTGTGTAAGTAAGTATTGTTTTTTAGTAAAAGTTAAAACCAACCCTCTCTCTTATTTTCCACTTGCATCTTTTACTTTACCCTGTACATAATGTAGCAAATTCAGCGTTTTTCAAAAATTCACATAAAGAAATAGAGATGTAAACACACCGTCGCATAAATCACAAAAAAAGAAAATTGAAATATCGGAATCAACAAATTTTTGAGTCATGCTGTATAATTTGTTTTGTTTTCGAGAACCCTTATCGGCTTTCCTTCATTTTGTCACAATTGAATGACCACTGATGCTGATGTGTTACGTGTAACGTAAAAAATATAGAGTTTTACAAAATTGTTTCTGTCTCTTTAATAAAACGAGATAACAACATTTCCCCATTAAGGCTTTTTGAACAGAAGACTTGTTATAGCTAAAAATGGAATTGAAAATTAAGTTTCGTAATTCTACGTAAAACGCACCCATTCAACTTTTTAAAAACATATCACACGGTCTTTGTAGGACCCCGTATAATATCACCTACTAACTTTAAGTTACTTTGAACAGCCATCTTTCAAAGACAATACAGCAACCTTTCGGAAGCTTCATGGCTCGTGAAGTGAAGACCCGTTCGTTTTTAAGAAAGTTCTTGAAGTTTCAAAGTCACCTGAAATTTTCAATATCCCTAGACTATTTCCATGTGTGTATTTTAAGAGTCCATGGCGCGCCTAAAATAGACCCATTTTACGTGCTCGGCTCTTAACACATATTTCGAAAACGAATAAACTTAGCGACCTAAATTAAAAAACACTGGAAAGATAGCCCTGTTTCCTAGGGTTGCCGTGTAATAGTTTTTCCAAATTGTTTTTTTAATTTTTGAAATTTAGATAGTAATCTATGCAATAAATCGATATGTTTACAATTTTTTTCCTTAAAAATAGGGACCTAAATCAAAAATCGCTTACACGAGGGAAGTGGGCCGATCTTATAGCTTTGCAATGATCCCAAAATAATATCGATTTGACAAAAATTACTCAAAATTCTATGCTAAGTCCCGAACGTCTGCAGCGCTTCACAAACCAAATATTAAAATGCATCAGTCACGTGCGTTTTATTCAAGTGGAGGAGCATGTGGCCGTTTACTGCGGTCAGGACTGGACTTAAACGTAGCGGATTATATATATATTTTTGTGTCAAATAATATATTGGGTGCAAATCACTTTCACTATTCATGATTCTATAATCTGTAGGATTCAAGCAATAGTTTTTCTCTTTTTCCGTTCATTCTTAGAATCCGTTTGTATTCGTTTATAAATCGGATCCGTTCGGCTAATTAATGAAAACATATATTTAAACAATATTATTTAAAAATATGTTTTCATTAATTAGCTGAAAGAATCCAATTTATAAACGGATTCTAAGAATGCGAAGCTTAACCGGAACTAAAATGTTTTCCGTTTGTCATGCTTCAAATAAATATTTCGTATCAGTTCTGGTAGGCTCCAACCAGTTATTAATTCCCTAAAATAATGCATCATCGGTCTGTGATTTACGAGCACGGACAAAAAAACGGCGGGGGCGGCTTGTTCGACATCAAAAGGGTCGGTCAACTTACTTATTCATTGTAGGTACTCGGCGCCGCGCCATCCACCTGCATACAATAAAACGGTCTAAATTTGAATACCGCCCTTATTGTCATTTGTTGTCGATTGTTCGTCTTGTAGTAGTCTTGTCAAGTTCTTACAAACTTTTTTCTGTTTCCCATTGTGTGTTGTTATTTACTTTTACGTAACAATTTTGACTACATTGAACTTAGTGCTTAGTTTAGTGATCAAGATCAACTCGTGCCGCGCCGGCCAGACATTCTGGACTTTCTGTTTCTACCTTAGTGCCTAGTTTAGTGTAGCGATATAAACTGCTTTATCATGGAACCTGATTATCGAAAAGGAGCAAAATCAAAGTTGCGTTTGTGTGCACGTCGAAAAAAAGGGAATAACATCGCTAAATATAATGCGTAAGTTTTTTTATTGACAACCTCAAGAAGCACCATATTTTTTAAGAGCGCTCATTCCTTTTGAAGAGCGGGAGTTGTTACTGCATATAACTAAATGTAAAATATTTAGAATGATGTGGTTACAAGCGTTCAGCTTTTTGAAAAGATGGGAGAAATGGTTTGTTTCTCGGATAAATTTTTAAGTTCTGTGGATAGATAAACAAATTTCTCAGGTTTTTTTTATTTCTTGAAAATTTGAAATATTAAAGTAATTATAACACTTTGAACTTGGTTGAAATTCGTCATTTTTCTACTTTTTAACTTCATGCACTGGGGTTATAGGCCATTATAAACCAAAACCAAAAAAAAAAGAGAACCATAGAAAAATATTTTTTATCCGATCGGACGAAAAACTATACCTTTCCGATGTGTTTTCTCACCACAAAAGTCATGATTCCAGTATATTGTTTTCGTTGCTTGGCAACATGCCATAACTGTATGTACAACATTTCCGTCCTACCGTCCTAGGCCGGGAATATAACATTTCTGTCATATTTAAACACCTTGTTTGTGGTTTCCCTAGTTACGTAATAAACTCCAAGCTCGCTCGATTCATAACTTGATATTATGTTGAGTTTAAATTTAAAACACTGTTAATAGTAATATTTGGCTCTATTTTTATAAATACGTATTTTAATTAATTCCGATCGGATAAAAAAGAGTATGTGCAACTCGTAGGAAAAGCACATTCCTGGACTCCTGTGTTGCTGGCCTCGGCTGCGCCTCGTCCAGAAATTACCACAATCGTCCAGGAATGTTTTGCTTTTTCTCCTAGTTACACAATATACTATTTTAAATTAATTTTAAAACCGGAATATAAGAAACCATTTCATTATTGATATCTTTTCAAAAGTGGAAAAGCAGTTTTCGCAATTTTTATCGAGGGGATGATTGCTCTTAATCTTTTTATCTTATTTACTTTTTTATTTAATCTTGACAACCAGTTGTTTTACAATATAAGTCAAAATAGTAATAACCAATTTAGGCATATTGAGTAAAAAAAAACTCCTAGGTTTTTGAATACCCGTATGTTTATCAAAACAATACATGAATATTTTTATTATATATCTACAAAAGATCAAGAATTCAAAATCAGTCGAATTCAGTAAAATTTTCGAGATTTTATAACGATCACTACTAACCCAAACAAAAAATGCAATTTTTTTGGGAAACCGTCATATTCGATGACGTGATAACAGGCATAAATATTGCATTTTTAGCAGGTTCACCCAAGTTCAAGATAATTACAATCACCAATACATCTAAATTAAAATTTGTAGTCCAATTTTAACATTTTATATGTCCAGCATGAGCCAATGGAGTTGAATGGAGTTTTTCTCATTGGAGCTTCGATCTTTGCGACCAGATTTTTTGGTATGAAATATTCAAAAAAGATCTTGCATCGATTAAATAGAGCATTTCACAACTAACTTGCAGATTCAGGCTTCATTACAAAAACCGCATTCAGTTTCGTTAGCTAGCTATGGAAATATATCCAGGGTCCAAACAATTAATAAACAAATTAATCCTTCACTTTTAGAGCTCGTCGTGTTGATCTGCCTTGCCTGACCAAAAATATTTTATCATTTCCTGATAATGTTGAGTGAGTATATTTTGGAATTTATTATAAACTAGCTGACCCGGCGAACTTCGTACCGCCTACCAGTCAATAGATGTGTTGTTAACTTTTAGCTAAACTTAATTTAGGATTTTAAGATCAATAGTTTATTAGGATAATATATATACAGAAAATAAAAATTCAATAAAAGTAGGTGATAAGATCTGGAATGATTGAGACCAATCGATTTGACAGTCGTTGTCATTAATTCTCTATTTTTTTGTTTACATTTCGATTCAAGTATTTTCGATTTATTTCACTATTCTCTGTTGAATTTCTATTCTATAATGTGTAGTATGTCACTGACTTGCAGTGGACATCAACTATTACAAAAAAGCTATAAGCATGCGTGACGTGAGCTGTCAATTGCGGAAGATGGCGGAGTTCCAAACTTAGTTTATTTAAAAACTAATTTTCTGCATAATTTTTCTGATATTTTAATAGTTATTCTGCTATTCGGGGTGGAGACAAATCTAACAAATTAAAGAACATAAAAATCGGTTCAGCCGTTCTTGCATTATAATTGGTTTAACTAATCTGACTTTTTTAATATATCCGATTTCCGTTTTAAGGCGGAGACAAATCCAACAAAATGTTATTCCTGATAAAAGTTGATGCCTGAAAAAAACTAATTTTGACACTGCTAAGTTAAGGATAAGTTATACAGGGTACTTGAAAAATACAAAAATTAAGGTTAAAAAACATAAACTTGGGAATATCGGAAAACCTTCTGCAGGAAAAATAAAGTTCCTATTGAGGCAAAAATAAAAGTCAAATACCATTTTTTCCAAAAGTGCTTGGATTCGGAGAAAATTCATGAGAATTATTGAAAAAATGTCGAAAAACCCCTCTTTTTCTTAATTTTGTTCTTAATTTTTTCAGCAACAACTTAATAGGAACTTCTTTTTTCTGCAGAAGGTTTTCAGATATACCAACTTTTTTTAAATCTTATTGTTTGTGTGTTTTAAGGACCCTGTATAACTTATCCTTAATTTAGCATTGTAAAAATTACTTTTTTTTTCAAGCATCAACTTTTATAAAGAATAACATTTTCTGAGAAACATATAATAAAGAAATTTCCCATAGGTTGCGTAGTTTTTAAACACACTGTATATTTCCGATTTTCGATATTTTATTAGTTATTCTGCTGTTCTGAGCGGAGACAAATCCAACAAATCAAAGATCATAAAATTCGGTTGAGTAATTGTGAATGATGAACAACAAAGTATCTAAATTTTTATCTTTAAGCCGCAGCCGGTTTCTTTTCTTCGTCATGATATCACCTGCCTTGGAAAAAATCGTTTTGGACTATCGATAGCTCTTTATAAAACTATCGATTGTTCCGATAGTTGATTTGCTATCGATGTTTAAGCAACACGAAGTACGGATGACTGATCGACCGAATGATCTCCAATGATTGATACCGATCGATTTGACAGTTGTTGTCATTTATTCTCTATAATGTTTTATATTTCGATTCAAGTATTTTCTATGTATTTCAGTATCTTTCTAGATTTGAATATGCTACTTTCCCTTTATTTTCTGTTGAATTTATATCCTATAATGTGTTGTAAGTATGTCACTGATTTGCAGAGGACATTATATATTACTAAAAAACTATAATCGTGCGTGACATGAGCTGTCAATTGCGAAAGATGACGGACTTCCAAGCCTAATTTATAACTTTTTTATAATTTTTTATCCGAGAATTTTTCCCATATTTTAATAGCTATTCTGCTATTCGGGGCGGAGACAAATCCAACAAACCAAAGATCATAAAAATCGGTTCAGCCGTTCTTGAGTTATAAGTGGTGTAACTAACACGACTTTGTTTTATATATATAGATAAATGTGAAAAATAATTTATTTAAATTATTAAGTAATGTTACTTATTTTAGAAAGGGTAATGGACGTGAGACAACTTCCGTGAAGTCAAATGATCCGGAAGAAAATCGAAATGTTTGTATGGATGAAGAACCATGCTGATAAGAATAAAATAGAAATTATATCATATATCACTTTATACATTATGGCTCAAAAGCCTCCACCCCTCCGCTCTCCTAATTTTAGACATGTCCTAGAAAATAGCAAGATTTAGTTTGAATATATGAGTCATACAATATTATTTTTTATTATATTAATAATAATAATATTATTATTAATAATAATAATAATAATAATAATAATAATAATAATAATAATAAAAATAACAATAAAAATAATATTCAAATATTTTTTTCAGCTCCAGGAACATAGAGGTGCTTAGTGTAGGAAATGAACCCTCTGAGGAATCCCCTAAATTACCACAAAAAAGAAAGGTGTAAGTTTTCTTAAGATTTTGTAAAAAAATATAAGTCTGAAACTCTGACAATAAAATTATCGATTTAAAATCGTTGATATCTCTGTTATTTTTAGAGATACGAAAAAAACTCTTGAATACAAAAGTTTTCAATACCAAACAGACCTATTTTTTCTATGAAATATATCTGGAAAATTACATATTTTACATGGAATTATTATCACTGATTTTTTTTTGCAGAGAGGTGACTATCGACGGACGTCGAATAGTATATCTGCAGCAGTTTATTGATTCCATGAAAAACCTTTCGAATAATTCGCCTTTATTTGGATGCAGCCTTGCAAACATGCGTATTGTGAATGAATTGAAAAAAGGTTTTGAGTCGAAACTCACATTTGAGTGTGATATGTGCAACTTTACAAAAACAATTTCTACTTGTCCAGAACAACCTGAAAAAGTTGACATAAACACTTCTACCGTTACAGTTGTAATGAATACAGGTTATACACAATTGAGAAACATTACCGGAGCAATGGACATTCCATCTTTAAGTTTTACGTTGTACAAGAAAGTGCATACACAAATATGTAATGCTTGGGAAGAAATCGCTTGGAGGTCTATGAAAGAGGCCGCTGAAGAAGAGGCAAGGATGGCTTTAGAATATAACAGTGTTGACATCAATGGAACACCGATGATTACAGTAGTCTGTGATGGAAGCTGGGCAAAACGATCCTACAGAGGTGGTGGAAATTATAATTCTCTCTCTGGAGTTGCTGCAATTGTTGGGGTAAAATCTTGTAAAATTTTATATTTGGGAGTAAAAAATAAATATTGTTGTGTTTGCCAAAGAGCTGAAAACAAAGGTGGACAAGCTGCTAAACATACCTGCTACAAAAACTGGAACTCATCTTCCACGGCTATGGAAGCGAGCATAATTGCAGAAGGATTTTGCTCAAGTTTGGAAATGTATAACCTTATTTACAATAAAATGATAGCAGATGGAGATAGTAGCTGCTACAAGAAAATTCTTGATAGTAGGCCTTATGAAACCTGTGTGGTTCAAAAAATAGAATGTACTAATCATTTGCTGAGGAATTATAGCAGCAAATTACGGGAGCTTTCTAAAGTAAAAGGCGTTCCTGGGGCTTTGAGAAATATTATTTCAAATAACATTTTGCGATGCAGAACAGCTGTGGCAAAAGCAGTTCAATACCGGAAAAAAGAAGAAGGCCTCAGTGAGGAGGAAAAAATTAGAAACCTAAGGAAAGATATAATTAACAGTATAAGCCACATATTTGGGGAGAATAAAGGCTGTTCCGAATTGAAATATTTTTGTCAAAAGATAGAAGCTGATAAAAACAATTATATGTCGGATTTCCGAACATTTGCCATTGAGGAAAAACTAATGGAAGCCGTGCGCTATTTAGCAGGTCATTCCAGAAGCTTGCTGGAAAACGTTAACACTAACATTGTGGAACAATTCAATGCTAACATTGCACAAAAAGTTGGAGGTAAACGAGTAAATTATACTCTTAGAAGATGTTATCAAGGACGCTGTTTTTCTGCGGTGGTTTCAAAAAATACGAAAAGACCGCTGTATATTATTCAAGCACTTGAGTGGGGGACACAGTCCTGGAAAAAATGTGAAGATAATTGAGCAGTTAAAATTAAATAGGCAAAAGAAACATTCTCAGTCCAGGAGGAAACTAGTATTCTCTGCTAGCAAGTCAAGTGAACCAGATGCTAATTATGGAGAAAATTGTCAAAAGCCAGATCTGGATCAACAAGCGTTTGAAGATTTAAAAACGGAATTATTAAAAAAGTTGAATAAATCCGAAGCTGAGTATAGACAAATAGAAATTAATACTCGTCTTCAAGCGGATTCTGCTGAATGGAGGCAGTATAGAAAAACAATGTTAACATCTTCCTTATTTGGGAAAATTTGTAAAATGCATCCAACAACAAGTTGCGCATCTACCATTGCAGATATCTTGTATAAAGAATTTTTTTCTACAGCTACTGCCTGGGGAAAAAATAATGAAGACAGGGCAAAAAGATCGTTGGAATCAAGATTTGGTTTCAATATTTCTGATTCCGGTCTTGTAATAAACCAAAATTGGCCATTTCTTGGTGCTTCTCCGGATGGTATCGAGGAAAATTCGGGATTCCTAGTCGAAATCAAATGTCCCTTTTCAGCAAGAAACCTGACCATTAAAGAGGCTATTTCAAAAAAATTAATACAATATTTGGAAGTAGACGGTGAAAATTACAAATTGAAAAAAAAATACAATTATTATTATCAGGTTCAGGGCCAATTAAATATAGCCCTCAAAGAAAAATGTTATTTTTCGGTATGGACTCTTAGAGAAATTATTTATTTAGAAGTTCCAATCGACAAAGAGTTTTTCGAAAAATCAATGTTACCAAAGCTTGAAAAGTTTTATTTCAATTGTCTCTTGCCTGAAATAATTGATCCAAGACTTATATTATTGATGAATGAAGAGTGAAGGCTGTGTGCATGTACGAAATGTACTAAATGAAAAAACCTTTGTATTCCATGCAAAAATTTTAATCCAAAAAGGACGTCTAATCAGCGTAACAGAGCGCTTTCGGCCTTAGCCATCATCAGTGTTACTTGTCAGTTGGAACAAAAGATATCCACAAGAGGCACAAACAACATCAAAACGACAACGGTCACATCAAAATTTAAAAAACACTCTACATTATAAGAAAGGTTCACATAATTTAAACATTTAACAAATTAAAGCCAGACGTGGAAACCACGCTTTGATAGACCATCATCAGTGTTTTTTAAATTTTGATGTGACCGTTGTCGTTTTGATGTTGTTTGTGCCTCTTGTGGATATCTTTTGTTCCAACTGACAAGTAACACTGATGATGGCTAAGGCCGAAAGCGCTCTGTTACGCTGATTAGACGTCCTTTTTGGATTAAAATTTTTGCATGGAATACAAAGGTTTTTTCATTTATTATATTATTGAGGCTCAAAAAATTAAAGATAAAAAATCCTACACCCCTGAACGAGCCCCTGAATGAAAACTATGTTGTTTTAAAAAGTAACTATACGTTTCAATTATAATGTAAGCTAATTATATAAAGTAAAGTTCTTCTATTCTTAGTTGGAAGGTCCAAATTGAAATTTTTGTAGTTCATATCATATGACACACTTTATTATTGGCTTCTCAGACAAATGTATTCGTGATAAAACTCTGCATAAAAAACACTACTTAGTAGTACAGTGTGTCCCCGGATCGACGCATGAATAAGTGAAAAAGACTGAAAATGTTCAGTTAAAATTTCGCCTTCTGGGGTTCAGCCCTGCTTGTAGAGAATCTAATTTTTGCTATGATTTTAGTTTCAAAAATCGAGTATGCCTTGGAAATTTACAAAATGGTTATTTTTTCCCACTAGTAAACTGCTTTTTCTGTAGGAGATACGACAACATGTTATTAAGAAAAGTTGTTCAGAAAGGAAAATTGAGGAAGAATACAAAATTTCAAACTTTGATATTTTGCCTTATTTCTTCTTTCTTTTTTAATAAAGTACCTACAGGTAACTTCCATGTTAAACATATTGAAAATTTTCGTTAAATAAAGTTGTTCAGAATGATACATTATCGAAGTATGCAAAATTTCAAGAAGATCAGTTTATTTTCTTAAAAATAGAGAAGAATAAGACAAAATATCGAAGTAGGCACAGCCTTTGAAATTTTGCACTCTTACTCAATTTTCCTTTCTGAACAACTTTCCCTAATAGCATTCTGTCGTATCTCCAACAGAAAAAATACTTTACTAGTGGGAAAAATAAGCTTTTTGTACGTTTACAAGACATGGATCTGGATTTTCGAAACTGAAATTATGGCTCAAATTAGTTTCTATCCAATCAGGGCTGAACCCCAGAAGTTTAAATTTCAACTCAAACATTTTCAGACATCTTCACCTATTAATGCGTCGATCCGGGCACGCACTGTATATGATGTGCAAAAAAGATATGATTTTTTTAAGTAAAAAGTTATCGGATATAAAATCTTTGAAACAGCGAATTTAAAAGCCATCATAATGCAAGCAAAAACCCTACAACTTTTTTCAAATGAGGTACAGCTTTTTAATAAACTGGAGTCAAAAATTGGTACCTAGTTTATTAATTTTTTTCATTGTTTGCCATCAGTTTATTGAACAACTGTCCTTCGTACGTAAAAACTTAATAAACATTTTTTGTTTGTTTTTGATCCATATAATTTTTTTTCCTAAGACGAATAATTCTTTCCGAGAAACCAAAAACAAAAAGGTTTCCCATATTTTACGAACTTTTTGGAGGGCACTGTATAAGCTCACCAAATAACAAAGGAAAACACAAATTTCGAGTAAATTTTTTTCCAAATATAAGGATTTTTTTTAATTGTATTTGTGTTTTATTGATATTATAGACTGAAATTGAATATTCCCACCTGCATTTTCTAGGGAAAATACTATTTTTTTGCAATTAATTAATAGGTTTGACTTATCACCTAAAAATATCGAGAAAATTAAATTATTATTGATTTTATTTAAGCCTCATCTTTATGAAATGAGAAAATATTTTTTATCCGATCGGACGAAAAACGGCACCTTTCCGATGTGTTTTCTCACCGCAAAAGTCATGATTCCAGTATATTGTATTCGTTGCTTGGCAACTTGCAATAACTGTACAAGAATAGAAAATAACTGTCCGGGAATATAACATTCCCGTCCTAGGCCGGGAATGTAACATTTCTGTTCTATTCAAACGCCTTGTTTGTCAAATCGACGTCTATCAAAAGCAACATTTAGATGTTATTTCCGTAGTTACGTAATAAACTTCAAGCTCGCTCGATTCAAAACTTGATATTATGTTGAGTTTAAATTTAAAACACCGTTTTTATTTAGAGTAAGATTTGGCTCTATTTTTATAAGTACGTATTCTAATTAATTTCGATCGGATAAAAAATAGTATGTGCAACTCGTAGGAAAAGCACATTCCTGGACTCCTGTGTTGCTGGCCTCAGCAATTACCACAGTCGTCCATGAATGTTTTGCTTTTCCTCCTAGTTACACAATATACTATTTTTACTCTTGGTAAGCATTTAATTTTTTTCCCCAAGGTATTGACATAAGAAAATATGGACTTGAAGAAACGTACAGGCCCGGAAGTATTTCCCAAGATTAAAAAGAAGGAATACTAAAACACCCGTTTTCGCGTTTTTTTAATACGAAGTTTTTTTCTCGGAAAAAAATTGCAAAAAATACGATATTATTTTCCTTGTTTTTGCGGTATTTTTTTAACATAAACAAACACATTAAAAAATATGCAAAAATAAAAATATTTACCTTTCGTACTCTCTACACTAGTATATAAAAAAAATTGTGGTTAAGTCGTTTTTCCCTTACTTTGGCTGGTCATTAACCCAGAATAGGTGTATTATTCCCATAAATTTGGAATTATATTTTCCAGAAAAAGCTACTGCTATACAAAAAGAGTTTAATTTGCTCTTTCTCATAGAAACCTTACTTTTAAAAAGTTTCAAACATAACCTTCAAAAACACGTGTTTTTG
>MU190234.1:30802-45051 GCA_016904865.1 Pissodes strobi | reverse complement strand
GGGAATCCATTTTGGGAGAACGATGGCCAACCATGGCTTTTCTTAGATCAGCCTCCTCGGGCAACATCGCCGCCTTTTTTACAACACTAGGCTGGACGATGGCCTATATGGATTGGTTGACCTGGAGAGGACGCACAGGGGGTCCAATGGGGCCTAAGTGCCGCGGCCTTTCAAGGCCACCCTCTCACCATTTCCAGATTCCAGATTCCAGAGCCCTTCCGGTGTACCTATCCTATGTTTTAATTATATAAAATTTTATCTAATAATGAAAATTTCTTACCTTTTGCAGTAAACTAAACCACCAAGGAAATAGTATAAATAGTATAAATTACTATACTCACATGATGAAATTTATGCATGATAATATTCTTCGCATTCTTCTTCATTCTGTGCAAATATAATATATCGAAAATCAGTCATTAATTTCCTTCCTTTATCCTTGTTTATTTGATTCTTGGATTCCCAAATCCACCTCCACACTGCCTGACACATACGAAATGTGCATAAAAGTAAGGTAGCTTGAGGATAGACATTTTGTAAAGCATTGCGCTCAGCTGAGGAATCATCTGTCATAAATATTTTAGGCTCTCCATTTCCTCCAAAACCACGGGGAGTATGTCGTTTTAAAATTAAATATTATTCTATAGTTATCCTCAGTTTGCGACGTGTGCAGCACACAAGGAAGGGGAATGCCACCAACTTTACTTACACCAATTATAAAGGTAATCACTGTGGACATTTGATCGCATGAGCCGCTGGAATCAACAAAACCAATCTCCTTTGAAAATTTTTGCTCATGTGCTCGTTTCATGATTGGAGTTAAAATCAACATAACAATGGGATCTTTATTAATATAGACCCTTACACCACCCTTTTCATATGTAGATTTCTTTTCTTGCAAAAAGACAACTATTGATTTAAAATTTCTGTCGCCGTATTTATTTTGTTTGAAAGAATAATAATTACTCATAGAAAAAAAACATAGGTAGTTATGTAAATATGTATAACTCAAGAAGATTACCTCCACTCATCGAATATTCTATAAATTTCACGTTCTTCTGGATTCACTTGAGAATCTGCCAACAGTTTAGTTACTTTTGAATCATCGCTCTCTTGATTTATTAGTGTTAGCTCGTGAAATTTTTTTTCAGCACTAGGTGTCATACCATCATTAAAGTAACTTATAAAATGTTCTTTGGTTTCATCGCTCATTTTTAAAAAGCTATATGCTTCTGCCACGTGTACGAGATGGCTATGTTTATTTGTTATCTATAAAAGCAAAAATCAGGAAAGTCCTTTATCCTCCAAAACTACCCCTAATTTTGGTTGGAGAACTATCAAATTTTACTATTAGTAACTATAGAGGGCCCATTATGTAACTTTTCCATATTTTGACATATTTTGTTCTGTAATAGGGACAAAGTTATAATTTTTTAAATAATCAACCCCTAAAAACTACCCTAAATTTAGATCGAGGAGATACCAAATTTTACTATTTGTTAGAGAGCCAAGTAAGTTATTTTTCAATATTTTTACAGATTTTTATCTGTTATAGGGACAAAGTTATTTTTCAAAACATTTAACCCTTCAAAAGTACCCCTAATTTAGGCTGGAGAAGTACCAAATACAAGCTAAGCTATTTTTTTAATATTTATTACAGATTTTTTATCTATTATAGGGATTAAGTTATGGTTTTTTATTTAATATAGAAACCTCCAAAGCTACATCTAATTTAGGTTGGGGAAATACCAAATTTTACTATTTATTAGAGAGCCCAGCAAGATATTTTCCAATCTTTTACGGATTTTTATCTGTTATAGAGACAAAGTTATTTTTCAAAATTTTTAACCCTTCAAAACCACCCCTAATTTAGGTTGGAGAAATAACAAATATTTTTATTTTATAGAGGACCTCCTAAGTTATTCTTTTATATTTATTACATATTTATTATCTGATAGAGATTAAGTTATGATTTTTTAAAATATTGAACCTTCCAAAACTACCCCTAATTTAGTATGGGGATATACCAAATTTTACTATTTAATAGAGGGCCCATTAAGTAATTTTCTGTATTTTAACATATTTTTATCTGTTATAGGGACAACGTTATAATTTTTTAAGTATTCAACCCTTAAAAACCACCCTAAATTTACCTAAGTCGGATAGATACCAAATTGCACTATTTATTAAAGAGCCCAATAAATTATTTTTCAATATTATTATTTCAATATTTGTACATATTTTTATGTTTTTTTCAAAACATTTAACCCTCCACAAATATCTCTAATTTAGGTTGGAGAAATACCAAATATTTTTATTTAATAGAGGACCTACTAAGTTATTCTTTAATATTTATTACAGATTTTTTACCTGATAAGGATTAAGTTATGATTTTTTAAATTTTGAACCCGCCAAAACTACCCCTAATTTAGGTTGGAGAAATACCAAATTTTACTATTTAATTGAGGTACCCATTAAGATATTTTCTGGATTTTGATATATTTTTATCTGTTACAGGGACAACGTTATAATTTTTTAAATATTCAACCCTTAAAAACTACTCTAAATTTAAGTCGGGGAGATACGAAATTTTACTATTTATTAGAGAGCCCAGTAAGTTATTTTTCATTTTTTTTTAGCTGTAATAGGGTTATTTATTACAGATCTTGTTTTTTTTTTTAATATTTTCGACTCTTAAAAACTACCCTTGGAAGATCCTGAAAAATTAAACTGATTATTTCTTATTGCAAACTACAGAACAGTGAAAAAAAATCGATACGTTTTTTTTTCCACTAAAGATGATTATTACAAGAGCTATGCCAATTTTTAGTTTTGTTTATATAGATATACTAAGCATGGTGCAACGTAATAATTCATGTGTATTGTGACGTCATAAGCACATTTCAAGGCGTTGTATCTGCCTCATTTTTTGACTTATGAAGAAAAGAAAAAACACGTGTTCACTTATTTATCATAGGCCATCGAAATAAGCAATAAAAAAATTTGATGAAACTTCCTGGGCAAAAACCCAATTTTATTATTTAATAGAGGATCCACTAAGTTACCTACTTTTCAGTATTTATTACATATTTTAATCTGTTATAGGGTCAAAATGATGATTAATATCTAAACCGAGATCTAAACTCACCGTAATTTCAGCAGATAAACCTTTCTTCAATAGCACATCGTTTCTAATGGTATTTCTGTTAATTTTTAAAATTTTTATATCTATGGAAGCCTCACACAGTTTGTCCTTTTTTCTTGCAGATTCTCATTTTCATTTATGTTCGCTGACTTTGTTAAAGTTACTATGATGGCATACGTACTTTTTTCGAAACATAATTTTTTGCAACTTTGGTAAAGTTAGCTTGACCACCCATTGAATTTTGGTTAAAGATGAAAAAGCTTTTATCCATTGATTGCATCTAATATTAAAATCATCTGAAGTTGAGTCATCATCAGTTTTTCCTGGCAATTTTACACGCAACACTGCCTTGTAGTTGTCCTAACTGCTGTACTCAGTTATATCTAATTACCCACCATTGAACACTAGTTGCTGTAATACACAGGCTAATTTATCCATTTTACACAAAAACAAGGACAAATGTTAGCCACGAACTTTTAAATAACATTAAAATATTGGAGGTTATGTTATGATATCTGTTTAAAAGTAAATAAATACAAGCTGTGCTGCAATGAATTAGGTTTTGTAAGGTGCGTTCTATCCGTGTGCATTTAGGAGTCTAATGTTAAAGTTTCATAAGATATTTGTAGCTGCGTTGTGTCGCATTAGACTTTAAAATAGTACGTTGTGACCGATTACATTTTGAATTAACCAATAAAAGTTGATGGAGGCGTTACTTGCGTTGCACAATATTAGATTTAGGAATTACGCTTTCTGGGCACGCCACTGCCTATGCCTACGCAAGTACAACTACTGACCTCCTGATGTAAAAAATAGTATCATGTTGAGAGTTACATTGTGCAGTACTATCGGCTGGGTAAGAGTATATTTTCGCGAGTTCTATAAACTAGGAAGAATTGTGTAATTTTAATACATTCATAATAAATGCAGATCTTAAATTTAATATAGATTTTCCTGGATTTAAGCTAGTAATTCTATGCTATCGCAACTATACTTTATAATATTAAGTATACTTGACATTAAAATAATATATGAAAAAACAACACAATATATCTATTGTAGGTCTTTAAAACATTCATCTCTTTAATATTAGCAATAAGTATTTAATTATTTAATATTTTAAGCCTAGCCCTTTTAACAAGCGCAAGAGCATCGAGATTTTAATTATCAAACTAACAATATTTATCTTTGTTACAGCTGCCTTCGAGGAGATTATGTGAAAGTGTTTGTGCACCTAGACTCAGCCGGTATAAACGAGTATACGCCCTGGGAAAGTGTATACTGCGGTCGCATGGTCGATATTCCCACCGTAATTTATTCCTCTGGACCGGGACTAGTTTTAGAGTTTCATTCGGGACCAAGAATTACGAACTCTAGCGGATTTACTGGACACTTCAAGTTTATCGACAAGCGTAAGTTATTGCTTTATTTTAGTAAATGTTGTTGGTCTTCCTAATTGCGCTAAATTTATCGTAGTTCACTTAAATTATTTATTAATGTCAGCTTATTGCAGAACTTAACTAGCAGTAATTGACAGGTTTGATTATTTTCGCTGCATAGATTTGATGAGACCCAGAGATCAAATGCGATTCTGCAAAGTGTCAGAGTGAAAATAAAAGTATCTTCTGTAAATAATAATTTGACATAATTTTGTGTAGTAAAACTCCAAAGTGGTTTGAGTCTGTCACAGCAATTTATTATTCCCAACCGGAACTAATGTTAGAGTTTAATTAGGGAAAATAGATACGAAATATTTTGGTATGATATATTTTTCTAAAAGGGAGACCAAATCCTTTGGACTTGGATTCGCCCGTTGATTCACGTGTGTCTCTTTCAGGTGTAGATATTCATATCTAAAAAATATAAAAACAATTCGTCTAAAGAAAACCAATAAAACATGGCATTTAATCGAATACATTATTATTCGTATGGGAGAAACTCGAAAGGCCGGTGAACGAATATGATAATTGATTACAATTAAATATCCAATGATATAAGAATTTGCCATTTTTATAAAGGCACAGGTATGCATTTAGAAATCTGCCCCAGTAAAGACCTGAATAGAGCAGATTCAAAAAAACTAAATTCTCAATTCACCAATGTGAACTGTATTAAATTTACTTTTACACAAAAACCTTCCTAGTTCCTCTATTAAAAAATAATTCCATTGATTAAAAGAAAAACTATTTTAGACGAAATGAACTTCCGAAGTTACTGGAACCAAAATCTAATAATTGGCATCGCAAATGCACCAGTTTTTGACACGAAAGTCTAGTAATTGGCAGTGCTATGAACCAGTTATTGGCATTAAAGTCTCGTAGTTAGCATATACAAAATTTTATGTTTATTAAAGGTATGTAAACAAATTTTCAATAAAATGCAACTCATATTGTAAACTAATAGAAACATTTAAACTACTAATTAATTATCATCCTGTCATAAGTTTGAACTTGAACTGAAAAATGTTTTGTAAAAATTCAACATAAATTATAACAGCGCGCTGTCCCCTCGCAGCGCAGGCAATTATGAAACTTAAGGTTACAATGGTCAGTAGATTTTATGATATAAATAGTCAGGCGGACTATCAGTTCGACAGGCTTTTGTCCCTCACCTTTTCCGTTCCATTCTACTGCGGTCCACGAGGACGTAGTAGAGGCTCTAACCATAGCTTAATCTTCAACCCAACTCGGGAAGTACAGTTGACAGGAACGTGCTTTTTGGAGGATACCCGCCTAAAAAGTACTTAAGTCGACTCTTACGATAGATCTGCAAAAATTCTAAGTTAAGTGACTTTTAAAATTAAATAGTTATGGTGCCTTAAAGTGCTGAGTGAAATTAAGATAAGCTAAGAACCTTAAATAATTATCTCACGAAGTAACCAAACCTAACCATAAATTTTAACACAACACCGCTCTTATAGAGCTTTATTATAATACAGGGACTAACTTATGAACAATTCAAACGATGCTTCAACCGAAATGACATGCGTGTTTTAGTAAACTCATAAATTCTTTGACCAACACACGTTGTTAATGTTTTATCGTGAGTTCCACAGTGATGCAGTGCGCCAGATAAAGGAGTACTTGTAAAGCGATGTACTAGGTGTCTCCAGTTGTATGACGAACTGGTGCGCTCTTGACGTCTGTCGCGACTGTCTGACAGGCGCCGCCAGGGGAGGGATGAGGCGTGCCAAATCCTGGGAACAAGTATAAAACAGGGACATTTCGGCCACATGTCTGCGGTGTTCCAGACTATCGAGATTCCGGGTGAACTCCGGGTCACCGATGAGACGCACAGCTCTCTTCTGAATGGAATCCAGCAGCTGGGTGTTCTTTGGTGCGACACCCCAGATGTGTGAGCAATATTCTTAGCATGGTCTTATTAGCGTTTGTAGAGCAAGAGCAACTGCTGCGGTGTGTACAGTTTTTTGTTGCGAAATAGCGCACCAGGCTTCTGAGAAGCTGATTTTGCGATGTTAGCAACGTGGTCATGCCAGGACATATTGCTGTTAATTGAGACATCCAGTAGTCCGAATGACGAGGATGCAGGAATGGTCGAACCTGCTATAATGATGTCAGGGCCCGCAGTATTGTTGGTAAACGTGGCTGCTTGTGTCTTTGCTGCATTGAACTGGACCAAATTTCTGTCGCCCCAAGTTTGAACTTTCTCCAGGTGTTGATTAATTGCTGTAATCTGGTCCTGTCTGCGGTAAAAAGTATCAGTCGCTGGTAAAGGTTTTTCTGATCTAAATTGTGATACAAGGGTACTGTCATCTGCAAAACTGTAAACAGGATTATTCGTTTCAGTCAGCAGGTCATTAATATAAATGAGGAACAGAGTTGGTGAAAGTATTGCGCCCTGAGGTACGCCCGCGTTAATGGTGATTGTGTCTGAGATATGTAGATCAACTGCAACGTGCAGAGATCGACTCTTAAGAAAACTGGCAAGCCAGCTGCAGTCCGAAGGACGGCCGTTTGTTGAGTAATCCGTCATGCCAAACTCTGTCGAATGCCTTCGAAATATCTGACGCAATCGCTGGAGACTCTGCGTAGTTCTCAATTGCCCTACTTCATAATAAGTGACATAGACCAATGTATATCCTCTCGATCTCTCTTTGCGAAAGACGTATTGATTATTACTTATTATTCTGTTGTTCTCGAGGTACTTGAGTAGATGCTGATTGACTACAGGTTCCATGACTTTGGAGATTATGGGAAGCAAGGCAATTGGGCGATAGTTTGAGGGCGTGGTTTTCTTGCCTTTTTTAGAACAGGTTGCACTCGAGCGACTTTCCAAGAAGATGGGTAAATCCCTTTTCGGTAAGACAGAGAAAAAAGTCTGGAACAAAACGGGTGTTAGTTCGTTGGCGCAGTTCTTCGATGGCAGGTATTTCATCCGGTCCTGATGCCTTTTGCGTATCGATTCATAATCTGAGCTATATAACCTGCATGCCATTCAAGGCGTGGCATCACAGATAACTAATCGTGATAATATAATATTACGGATCCACAGCTAAACAAACCTTACACGTATAATAGTCATTTAAAAAATTCTGCTTTTTTAAACATTTACAATGATAAGCCATTGAACATATTTGGCACTTTATTCCAAAATATAAAACTGAAAAATTATTGGAACATATGAAACAAAGTCCTTTGTTAAGAATTATATTCTTTCTTGGAAGAGATGATTTAAAAGCAGATACTTTGGATTTAATTTGATGTTTGATTCACTGAAGCTTTTCTCTTTATTTTTCTTGTTATACTTTTCCTTTCTCTTCCTGTACTTTTCTTAAGCCGCTAGAACTTATAATATAACCCTATCATTCAGTTTACTTGTACCTTTCCGCTTCGGTGTTTTAGGTCCCAGCAGAAAGTGAGTCAGACCTGAGGTTGAAGACTCATGATTACGACGATCATTATCTTGTTACGCAGCACTACTGTTGAGGTTTTCAGGTGTCTTAACATCAAAATGAACTGTGGACATTTCATTTTTTGCGTGATTTTCACGGAAAATATATTATTTTCGGGTTAAGTAGGACTATGTTCGGTAAGTATAAGTGGCATATTATCCAGTTCCTTTTCAGTATACTCTGTTTTGAAGGGAAAATATTTTCATCTTATAATAATGGAACCATTGTCTTTTAATTCTGACTGATCTACAGATGAAATATCCTTAAATATTTTTAAAAGTGTTTCATAGCTCAAAGTCGAACAAGTCTTATTTAATTTTTCATTCCGGCTTGAATATTGTTTGTGTTTTCCCATGGATTGGCTGAAATCAATGCTGTTATAATTCCACGGAAATATACTATATGTTTTATAGACGTTTCGAATTCTGCACTCTTTTATTGCATTTTGTAAAACAATAGCAATTTGTTGTTTGCCTAACCGTACCAATGGATCTCATCTTCTAACGAATCCAACCTTGCTTGTCTCCACAATGATCCGAGAAAGTGTTGCTGGAAGCCTGTTCTACGGGTATATACATAAGGGGGTCAAAACACTACTTGTTTAAACTGCAAGAGTCCTTGATCTACTTCATAAACATTCTTTGCTCCTTGGAGTGCCAAAACTTTGTCTTGTACATTGTTCTAAACAATAAATCGTGTATACAACAAACAAACGGAGCATTGACCCAGGTCTCGTTCTAACAAGAGAACAAGTTGTCAACAAAACAGCCAGTGCCAAAGTAAGATTTTAATTGCTAGAAGTTTTATTTTGAAACCCGGGTCTTCCAGAAGAACTGACGTGCTTCCCACCGCGTTCAGCTTATTTAATAATCCAAGTTTAAATAAACGATGCGTGGTTAGTAGAGAAAGTGTTTATCCATCCAATCAAGTATACTGTCCGCTTGCATAGATCAAGGTTTATACGTCAACATACATAATAAAAAAAGAAGTTCCATCCCCGTTAAAAAATCTGAATGAATCTTACAAGATATCAAAATATGATTTCCCTCTCAGATATGTTTCCACGTTAATAAAACAGTTCTTAATATCTTTTTCGGAATCATTTGCTCTTGCCGTAGTTTAAGGTTTCAGGTGTTTAAGTAACTAAACAGGTATGGCGTTCTAAAAATCCTTGATACCAATGATTTCCTGGGGTGTTGCCTGTAAATGAATTTGGCACTGCTCTTTTGTCTAAAGAGGATTTTACTAAGGCTTGAGTATCATCTTTTTTGATAAATTTCAAGTATCTATTTTCCGAGCAGAGTTTCTTCGTTGGTTAAGTAGGTTGCTGTTTCATGCTTCCTTTAAATTTAGCTCCAACGCGGAACTGGAATGTTTGCGGGGCAACCCCATACTTTTCCCCTGCTCCTAATTTTCACATACCATTTTGCACGGCTTCTATCTATTCGCTTTCTTCCGTATTCAATTTATTGTATTTAATATTTGTCTTTTCTTTTGGTATCCTAATTCTTTTAAATCATGCACTGCTTTAACTTCTTTTCTACAACCAACAACAAATTTGCAAGCCTCGAAAAAATTAAACCCTTATTAATCAATATATTTTTAGATAAATTCCTGTTTTGCTTGTAATTTAAAACCATTAGTTATTACTTTCTGCGAATAATTGGGTAGTTTAAATTTCAAGCAGCTGCTAAATAATACTGCTAAATAATTCTAGGTACTTCCAACATTTTGCTCCGTTGTGCCAAGAATTTAATAAATCCGCTAAAAATGGATCAGAAAATAAGATAAATATGAGAGTCTCTATACGTAGAGATTAAATGATAACAGATCGACTTTAGAGATTTTAACCTGCCATCTAGTAAAAATTGAAAACTATCTGCTTTTCTTCAATCAGATAAAATAAAAATCTGCCTAATTTCCTTCACTCGGGTTCAAGCATAAAAGATTCGTCGTTCTAGCTTTAAAAATAAGGACGTTTGAAGAGCACTTAATCTCTAATCAATATTCCTGTGCCTATATATAATGCTTTTTTAGATAATTGCACTACCTCTTCATGATAATGCAACATTTACTGTAATAACTTGTAATCTGCAAAGGATAGAAAAGAAAATTCCATTAGGAATGATGCTAGTATCAAGGGAAATATTCATCATTTCGTTGTATCACCTATTTCATCTTAATAAGGTACGGTATAAAAGCGAATGGCTGAGCTAGAAAAATTAGAACGCTTCCTTTGGGATAATAATGAAGTAATATGACCTTTCATTATAAAATGCCTTGGGAAATACGGTAGTTTTTAAAATTACTACGAATATTATAAGGTGAAACTGAGGACTAGCAATGATATTATTCTGAGGTCATGTCATTTAATAATGGAAGAGTAATGTTTAAAGTACTCTTCCCCAAAGGGAATGCGAAGAAGTAAAAAAAGCATAATTTAAAAATTAATGCTTTTAGGATGTAGGTTGTAGTAAGTGAAAAATTATCATTATTGCATTCTTTGTATTAATCTGGTCCAGCCATTATGTCTGGCATTTCCAACTCAATCTACAAATAAAAATATAAATATTCATAAGATTTTCCATATATTGTTTTTCACAATTCTGTTTATGAGCATAATATGAGCATCCTTTAGTTATGCATTTTTGTGACTGTCAGTGTTTACAGTGATAGAATTATCAATATTGTTAACTGCTAGAGGTATTTAAACTATTAATTAATTATCACCCTGTCCTGAGTTTGAACTCTAACTTGAAAAATATCATATAAACATTCAAGATAATCTATAAACAACGCGAGCGAACAGCGCAGGCAATTATGAACGTTAAAATTGTAATGGTTAACAGGATTAATGATATAAGTAGTCAAGCGGGCCATCAGTCCGGCAAGCTTTTCTCTCTCACCTAATCCGCTCACCTACTACAGTCCACAGGGATGTGGTAGGGGTTCTAACCATATCCTAATCTTCAGACTCAACTCGAGAAGTACAGTTCACAGGAACGTATTTCTTGTCGAATCAAAGTCGAATCTACGAAAGTTCTGTCTAAATTCTAAGTCAAGTGATTTTTACATTTAAAATTATAATGCCTTAAACTATGGAATGAAATTAAGATAAACCAAGAACCTTCAATAATTACTAACCAAACCTAAACATAAATTTAAAACACAACACCGTTCTTAAAGAACTTTATTATAATACAATTCAAACCATACCTCAAACCGAAAGGACATGCGTGTGTTAATAATCGGCTACACCGTAAACGCATTAAGTCTCTAATCAATAGACGTTGGCATTGTTTTATCATTAAATCGTTGCCCAGTAGATTGTTATTATTTCACCGAAGTGCTTTCTTTAATATCTCTTCTCACCTGATGTAGATCGATCCTTAAATCTGAGCTATATTACCTGCATGCCAACCAAGGCGTGGCGTCGCGGATGTAACTAAACGTGACGATATTATTTGTGTGTAACCTTTAATATATTGTCAGCTTGTTTAAAGCCCGTTTACAGAAAATATTTAATATTTAATAAAAATAATATAGATTTTGCTGAGCAGCCAACAGTAAAAATTATTAATTATTATTGGGAAGGCCTTCATATGTAAAAAGTATACTCGGTAAGTACGAAGAAAAACCAACTAACCAATTTATATATAGTAGACTAGTACTAAAAATAGCCATAGCATCTAAAACTAACCCTAATAATCTGAGTAATCTGGAACAGCTATATGCTAACGGGTATTAGGGTAAAGCACCCAATAGTTGGCAGGGGCCCAATTATTGGCAACATGCCAAAAAACTCATTTTTAGGAAGCAGTTTTCTATAATATGGCTATACGTGAGCTTTGTAATTATTGACAGAGATGACAGCACTATAGGTCTTGACAAAAGCCAACCTAACATCCGTCAGTATTGCGAAGTAATTGCTAACGGAAAGTCGTGCTGTGATTTGTGCTCCAAAAAATTCGCCAGTTTGTTAGTAAATGGTAAGTCGTAAGTACTAGTTTTAGTCGTTAAAACGTTATGCAAATAACAGTATTTTAGTTTCTAATAATATTAAATTAACCTCAAAATGTATTTAAACGGTTTAGAATAAATTAATTGGACTTTAAAATGCAAGTTTTAAAGGTGCCAGCTACTGGGTGATATTAATTACGAAAAACCAGTTATTGGCATGACTGCCAATAATTGGGTTTTTTCATATTTTATGTGAAACAGTTATTGGCATCTCAATATTTTAAGGCCTTTTGTGAGTTTTATTAAAGTTTAAAACCTACTTAGTCTATAATAAAGCGTTAAGAATACAAAGGATAAACTTAAAATAGAATAAGGATCGGCATCAATTTCGAGTTTGAATGGTGAACTACAGCTCGACAGCATGTCTTCTTATTCACCTCTTCGCATAGTGTGTAAAATGTCTTTTTTTAAACGTGCCTTGGTTAAGTTTGCACTTTATATTATCAGCGCTTTCTAATATTAAGAAATGTTAAATTATCCTAATTGGTATATATTTTTTGCAGAATAAAATAAATAAACATGCCTAAAGTAAAGAAAAATTTGAAGTATTGCAAATCATACAATGAAGAGGCACTTCAAAAAGCCATTGAGGCTGTAAACAATGGCATGCCTAAAAGCAAGGCTGCAGACACTTATAACGTCCCATGACAGACACTTCAGTACCGAATGGGGGACAAATTTAAGAAACCCACCCATGGACCTATGCCGAATTTGACTAGTAATGAAGAAGCGTTATTGGAACAGTGGATTTTAGAAAGTCACTCGAAAGGATTTCCGCGTAGGCGAGATGACGTGCAAGCTGCAGTAAGATCGTTTCTTGATAAAAATCCTCGACCAAACCTCTTTAAAAATAGTATCCCGGGAAAACATTAGTACGAAGCCTTTTTGAAAAGACATCCTTTTCTGGTTCACCTGACCCCTGAAGGTGTTACACCATCAAGCGCTAACGTGTCGGAAGAGGATATTAGAAACTGGTTTTCGAAGATAAAACACTTAAGAAAAAAACTTTGCAGATATTCTCCTAAATTCAACCAGAATTTGGTACGAAAAATGCATACGGAGTAGATCAAGGCGTTGCAAAATCAAATCTCACAGTAATGTTTTCTTTTTCCGCATCAGGCGCAATGATACCACCCATGATAATATTCCCCTATAAACGTCTTCCTGCAAATATTGGTGCTACTGTGCCAGATAATTGGGGCATAGGTACAAGTAATAATGGCTGGATGAAGTCCGAGGTATTTTATGAATATATTTCAAATATATTTTACAAATACCTGGTGCAAAATAATATTAAAAGACCTGTAATCCTATTTGTTGATGGCCACAAAACCCATTTAACATATGAGATAAGTACTTTATGTACCAAATTGGCTATAATTCTTATTGCGTTGTATCCAAACGCAACAAGATTATTACAACCCGCGGATGTTGCTTGTTTCAAGCCCCTTGAATTACGATGGAAGCAGGCGGTATTAGAGTGGAGAAGGCATAATCCATTAGTTCAGTTAAACAATCAACACTTCGCACCTATATTAGAACAAGCCATCAAAAGTTTACAAGAATCCACCATTATAAATGGTTTTAAGGTTTGTGGTTTGTTTCCATTCAACCCCAGCGCCATCGACTTTACCAAATGCTTGGGAAAAGAAAATATGAGCGACGAACAAAAACAGAATGATAACTTAAATCACAGCAATTATGGTTTTAAATACCAAGATTTTTGCTATGTTGTTGGACCAAGAAAACTACAGGAACACAGTTACAATGACGAGGAAACAGATGGTGATGACAATTTCCAAATACTTCTTAAAATATATAAGAAGTTTAAAATATTAGAGAACTAAGATTCTTTACTAGACGATCAAAATGAGTCTATTATTCAGGTTGATTGTTCTTCCAGTCATGCATTTACTGAAAAAGATATAGATAACATGCCTATACTAATTACCTCTCCTAATGTTGAAGCACATTACATTGAACCAGAAGAAATTGAACATATTTCGAAACCTACTGTGGAAAGGCCACATATCTACTCTTCTATGGAAAACCTTTTGGAGAGATCAACCCAACCATCAAAAGAAATCTTCATTAATGAGCAGGACAAAACTAGTGAAGTTGACACTCTAAATCACGATAAAGCACAAGAATTAAGCCAGCCAACTATGAGCA
>MU190234.1:0-25802 GCA_016904865.1 Pissodes strobi | reverse complement strand
CCATTCATTCTTGATAAAGCTACTGTGTAGTGAAACATGTCGAATGACAATTAGTTAATTCGAGTTTCAATTATAGTGGAATTTTAAGTAAAATTGTGTTTTACTTGTTTATATCTTATCGAAAAATTTAAGTTGCAAATTGCAGTCATCTGAAACTGTTACAAGACTTACAGTCAATTACAGTCAAAATCAATCAATTATTATCATAACATTAGCAAAATAAATTCTCCACTTGAGATAATATCAGTTATGATAATGAATAAAATAAATATCTCTAAGGAAAATATAATAATAAAGAGGAATAAATATGATACACCATAATATATAAAGCTGTTTACCGTTAAGCTCAATAAGCAAAAAAGGTAAGTTCATTGAACAAACTCGAGAAGTACCGACAATAAGTACAATATAAGATAGCAACCGATCTCCTGTCGTTTAACAGTAAGTTCATTAATCAAAACAATTAATATTGGTAATACGATATAGGAAAGTAGACGACCTACAGTCGTTTAACGGTAAAATCATTAAACCAAATGGTAAATGACGATAATAGAGATAATAAAAGGTCAATTAAAAAAGGTAGATTCTACGTGTATCTAGTAGATTTGCAGACATAGAATCCACCGGCGTTTCTTGCGAAGCTACGTCTCCACTGTGGTCGTATAACCTCGACAAAAGGCCTCTATCCTGCGAAACGGAACCGGGAACTCTCTAGGTCGGCATAGAAAAGCCCGCTGATGGACGTCAACCCCAAGGGTGGAATTTCAGTCTGACGGAAAGTCGTTCGTCTCACGGAAGGTTCCTAGTTAAATTATAAATAATTTTAACTATTCAATATGGACCCACTTACATGTAACACACCTTTTCTGTAGGAAGGGTAACCACACTTTTAAAAACATGGCTGATAATTTTAGAAAATACATCTGGCAGTATATTTGCCAAATAATTTCACAACAAAATCAGATGGTAATTAGACATGATGGTCTAAAATAACAACGAAAATTTCAGATATTGTAAATGGGTTGTCTTTCACCTCCTACACGCTCAAGCGTGTAGGAGGTGAGAAGCCTATAAATTCCTCCAAAAAAGAATATATACCATATCTGTCAACAGAGCGCTCCAAACGGAGTCAGGGCTTCGAGCAACTTGGAACAGCATTCATCGATACTGGTGGAGTGCACTCGGAAGTAAGGTAAGAACAGTATCGACAATACAAATCGACTAGTTAAAGGAAAGAAATCGCACTACTGGATCTTGTAACATTTGCAACGCTACAATGTTCAGCATAAAAAAATAGATAACATTTCCAACTTTACAGTATAAGTGTGTGGTTTAAATTATTGCCACGCAAGTAAAGTCGTCGACAAAATGCTTATAGCTATTGCCTTCAGTTTTAATTTTTGAATACGATTTCGAATACCATCTTGTTTATAATATGATATATTGTGAACTACTAACAGGTATAAACTACTAAACATTTATCACCTTATGCTAAGTTTAAAATTGAACTTGAAAAATTGTATGTAAACACGCAAAGCAAACTTTTCTGGTATGAATTCTCGAGCATAGCATTAGGTCGGTAGACTTTGCCTCACATCAAATCCGTTCATTCAGTGCCCATAGGTAAGGAAATTTGCGAAAATTCACCTGGATATCCTGAACCTGTAACCCGAACCCAAAACTGATGGTCAAGTCCTCCTCTGGAAGTGCCTTTTCCGGATTGAATGCCCCAGTGTCCCTATGCATTAACTTGAGGAGGCCTCCCTGGGTGCTCCTTCTAAGGTAACAAAGTCGAAGCTAAAATAAAGCTTTAAAGCTCTAAGTTGAAATATTCTGAAAGCTAAATCTGTAGAACAGTTAAAATCAATTACATCTCTGAGTGAAGTCGAGCTTAACTTGTCTTCCATTAAGACGCTAAAATAATTACCTAAATCAGATAACTAAGGCTAAACATAAATAAGATGCAACATAACTCTTAGGAACTTTATTTTACACACAGTGGCCAAGCATTATTATCAGCTCAAGTAGACCTCAAACGAAAACACATGCGCATTATCATTATCGGGTAGAATGTATTTTTTCTAAGTCTCTGACAATCGACATTGTTATTGCTTTTTACTGAAGGATTTTCTAGATCATTTATTCAGCAAATTGAACAACCAACATATTTCAGCAAGTTGTGGCGATTTTTTTGCCACTAAAGATTGCGAACGGTTAGCTCCTAATGCGCCACGTAATTTCGAAGAGTTACTGCAAGTTATATAGTCTAGTAAATTTTCAAGAACGAAATGGGAAAAACAGTCAAGCAGTAAACACTTCAAACATAAACAAAACAAGTATTCTTTATTTATAAGAATATCTACCCATTTCGTTGGGGATAACACATAATTAAAATATGACGATAATTTCCATTTCTACAGTTTTTAAAAAAAATAAATTATAAAAGAGCTTATCTTGGTAACACTTACCTCTTGGGTGTTATACTTAAAAAAAAATATATCTAGAGGGAAAAGACTCATGAATCTTTGTTTCCAGGGTTATTAAATAGGTATATTCGTAAAAGGCATTAAATGTGTATATTTACCAAGTGAGCCGAACTAAGGTAAAAAGTTAATACGAATTAGTTAGTAATATTAAAGTATAAAATTTTAAACTAGGTAGACCGCTGATCTTTTACATAATAAAAGGAAAGAACTGGCCTTGAGGTATTTCCGTCAGCTGGATAAGTCCCCTGTCTGAAGTTCTTGTGGCTTACTGTTCCTGTCTCTAATCAAGTGAAATTCCGGACCAAACTGAATCTTCTACTCTACCCTATCCATGAAGCATGGAATTTTAAGATTTACCTATAGACTGTGTAAATCCCAATTGAAAATCATAGCAACTTTATGCTATTCCCAAATCAAAGTTATCTAATATTCTCTAATATCAACATCCCATAATAAAACTTGAAACAAACATGAAGCCTTTAGCCACTTTACTTAAGATTGTTGAAATGTTCCGTTTTTATAAAGCACAAGCCAATGATTACCTACCTTACTAGGTGGTGGATTGTGGATTAACCCCAAAAATTAATAGGCATCCTCAAGGATTAGGCAAAAATAAAATAGGCCAAGCTCTTGAAAATCTTTTGGCCTAATGGACCCATGATGGTTCTTAAATTCAAAGCTATGAAATCAGGTCAACCAGACTCTTCGACCACCATGAAGACAAAGAGCACTTGACCGCCTGACTTCGTTTTCCGATGTCAATTGTCAGCTCATTGACACCGAGCGGCGAAAGCTGTTTTCTCATGCACAGTGCCATATAGAATGAACATTAGTGTCACTCGGGTTCGATTGCTCGAGTCATCATCGTAACCACAATCAGGAATGACGTCACATTTAAATATTAACTTGCATGAAATATAATGACTAAAGATGAGAATTAATTCAAAAGAAAACTATCTTTATTGGGAAATGAAGGCAATATTGAATTAATAAGATAGTATGTAGTGAATCAGTGGCTTGAATTACTATGTCAAAAGTATGTTTTATTACTATAAGAAAACCAACCATGAAGAAAGGTTAATAGTTCTTATCAACATCTCGTAAAGAGAAAGATAAAGACCGTCTGATACTTCGTAGCTTAATAACTTAATGTTTGCTTAAGTTATGAAACATAAATAAGAATTAAAGTAAGCATGTAAGAAATAAGGGTTAAGTGTTATTTTTCCAGATTGATTAAATACATTTAAAGCATAATACATGAAAACAATCGTAATAACGTATTTTGCTTGAATTAAAAAAAAACAGGTAGCATTTACTTATAATATCTTCATGAAAAATTAAATGCTGCAAAGTTCTCGCCAGTTGTGTTATGTTTTTCATATGGTTTCTTCTTCTAGTCTGAAGGTAATCAGGCATTGTATTTTCGTTGATATACTGTACATCGTCAGATTATTTCTCGATTTTTTTTATGAATATGAACGTGCTGGCTAGCTCCTTTTTTTCTTTGTCACTGTAAAACAGATAAACAGAATATATAGGTCATCTACCCGTCTTTCTTTGCAGTCTATCCATTTCATGAAAGGATGACATCCCATATATCCAGACGAACGCCAGGTCGTCTTCCCGTTTATGAGCCTAAGGGCCGATATATTCATCATTTTACAAATGACTTCAATTGCATGGTTATCATTATTGGAACAATTGCTTCTACATTATTGTAACAATTATTGCTTCTATGCAAATGTTTTCTCGATAAAGTTACCAAAAGATGGATCTGTTGGGTCGTAGAGCTTTCTAAAGTGGGTACAGGCCAGCCTCAGACCTACCAGCCCGCCAGACTTTATCTAGGCTTGAAACCGAGTAGGCTTGAAACCGAGTAGGCTTGAAACCGAGTGATTGCGATTGATCTACTCAGTTCATCCGACCATAGCCCTAGGTGGATATCCAGATAATATTTGGAATTACAAAGATAATTTAATTTCAATAGTTGTTAAGCATTTTCAGGTTTGCCAAATATTTTACAATATTGAGAGTATATTTTTTTATCTGCTTTAGAACTTTTGTTCTTGATCTCAGTTAATTCTTGAATTTTCATTCTCTATCTTGGTTTCCTAGATGTTTCCATGTAGGGTAAAACACCCAGTTATTGGCAGGTTAAGCGGCTTGTTCGAACACTTTTGGCTCTGTAGTTCATAAAAATCAAAGTAGGTTAATATGGCGTGGATTACAAAATTTTTAAGTTTAAAGCTGCGAATATAAAAACAAAATTTAAATAAAAAATATCAATTTATAATTTAAAATTATTATTTTTTCTTTAATGTCACATTTTCCAGTTATTGGCAGTAATCTCTAGTTATTGGCATTAAAAATTATCTAGTTATTGGCATCAATCACTAGAGATTGGCAGTAGAAATACCTAGTTATTGGCAGTATATATTAGTTATTGGCATGCTTATTGAACCAGTTATTGTCTTATCGAAATGTTGAATATTTTAGCATAACGGATTTTTTAAGCTCTTAAAAATATTATAACGAGTTGGTATAAAGCAAGACTAGGTTAGTAGGTACCTAGATGTTTATTTTATAACACAGTTTTGGTGATCTTAAAAAATAAGAAACTCATATATTAATACAAAAATAAGCGGGTAAGTGAAACCCCTCAACTAAACTTAACTTGTAACAAATTAAACATGTAATAAAAATATTATAAATGTACCTAGCTACGTACAAAATATTTAGCTACATATTAAGTTTAAGAATCTAAACACGAGCAAACCTTACATTTAAAAAATTCCCGTAATGTACCCAAGTTTGTTAGGCACTTGGCATGATATGCACGTGAGCACATTTGGCATTTTATACCATAATTTCATAAAGAAAAGTTTAGCGTGCTAGAGAAACAAAGTCCTTTCTTGCATATAACATTATTACTAGGAAGAGTCTGTTTAGAAGTCGATGGGTCACTAAATTATTACTAAACTTTATAGGAACAATTGTATTCATTTCCATTAAACTTAGATTTCTTACATATTTTGGCTTTTTTTCTTCTGGGGTTTTTTTCTGGATACTATTAATTTTTCGTTCTTTTTCTATTTGAACATTAATGTCGGTGACCTCAATCGCTTCAGGGAAACCTAAGCTTAAATCTCTATATTATTGTTGTCCCCGAGGTTATCCCCGATATTTTCAATCAAACTTATATTTTTTACGTGTTTTGGTTTAGTAATATTTTTCCCTTTTTGGACATCCTTAGTATCATTAACAGTATTTGAGGTTTTGGCTTTTCGGTTTGGTTTTTTATTGACCCTTTTTTTCTGTTTTCGCTTGCGTTCCCTCTCTTGTTTTTCTTTTTCTGTTTGCTTATTTTCCCATAGTTTTTTCCAGCCACTTGATGAAATAACATAGGGTAATTTTTCAACCTGCCTTTTGTTTTTCCGTTCAGGTGTTCTGGGCTACATTAGGCAATCTTTTAAATCGGAAGCTTTTGAGCTATGAGGCTTATTATTGCTCATAGTTGGCTGGCTTAATTCTTGTGCTTTATCGTGATTTAGAGTGTCAACTTCACTAGTTTTGTCCTGCTCATTAATGAAGATTTCTTTTGATGGTTGGGTTGATCTCTCCAGAAAGTTTTCCATAGAAGAGTAGATATGTGGCCTTTCCACAGTAGGTTTCGAAATATGTTCAATTTCTTCTGGTTCAATGTAATGTGCTTCAACATTAGGAGAGGTAATTAGTATAGGCATGTTATCTATATCTTTTTCAGTAAATGCATGACTGGAAGAACAATCAACCTGAATAATAGACTCATTCTGATCGTCTAGTAAAGAATCTTCGTTCTCTAATATTTTAAAATTCTTATATATTTTAAGAAGTATTTGGAAATTGTCATCACCATCTGTTTCCTCGTCATTGTAACTGTGTTCCTGTAGTTTTCTTGGTCCAACAACATAGCAAAAATCTTGGTATTAAAAACCATAATTGCTGTGATTTAAGTTATCATTCTGTTTTTGTTCGTCGCTCATATTTTCTTTTCCCAAGCATTTGGTAAAGTCGATGGCGCTGGGGTTGAATGGAAACAAACCACAAACCTTAAAACCATTTATAATGGTGGATTCTTGTAAACTTTTGATGGCTTGTTCTAATATAGGTGCGAAGTGTTGATTGTTTAACTGAACTAACGGATTATGCCTTCTCCACTCTAATACCGCCTGCTTCCATCGTAATTCAAGGGGCTTGAAACAAGCAACATCCGCGGGTTGTAATATTCTTGTTGCGTTTGGATACAACGCAATAAGAATTATAGCCAATTTGGTACATAAAGTACTTATCTCATATGTTAAATGGGTTTTGTGGCCATCAACAAATAGGATTACAGGTCTTTTAATATTATTTTGCACCAGGTATTTATAAAATATATTTGAAATATATTCATAAAATACCTCGGACTTCATCCAGCCATTATTACTTGTACCTATGCCCCAATTATCTGGCACAGTAGCACCAATATTTGCAGGAAGACGTTTATAGGGGAATATTATCATGGGTGGTATCATTGCGCCTGATGCGGAAAAAGAAAACATTACTGTGAGATTTGATTTTGCAACGCCAAGCTACTCCGTATGCATTTTTCGTACCAAATTCTGGCTGAATTTAGGAGAATATCTGCAAAGTTTTTTTCTTTAGTGTTTTATCTTCGAAAACCAGTTTCTAATATCCTCTTCCGACACGTTAGCGCTTGATGATGTAACACCTTCAGGGGTCCGGTGAACCAGAATAGGATGTCTTTTCAAAAAGGCTTCGTACCAATGTTTTCCCGGGATACTATTTTTAAAGAGGTTTGGTCGAGGATTTTTATCAAGAAACGATCTTACTGCAGCTTGCACGTCATCTCGCCTACGCGGAAATCCTTTCGAGTGACTTTCTAAAATCCACTGTTCCAATAACGCTTCTTCATTACTAGTCAAATTCGGCATAGGTCCATGGGTGGGTTTCTTAAATTTGTCCCCCATTCGGTACCGAAGTGTCTGTCGTGGGACGTTATGAGTGTCTGCAGCCTTGCTTTTAGGCATGCCATTGTTTACAGCTTCAATGGCTTTTTGAAGTGCCTCTTCATTGTATGATTTGCAATACTTCAAATTTTTCTTTACTTTAGGCATGTTTATTTATTTTATTCTGCAAAAAATATATACCAATTAGGATAATTTAACATTTCTTAATATTAGAAAGCGCTGATAATATAAAGTGCAAACTTAACCAAGGCACGTTTAAAAAAAGATATTTTACACACTATGCGAAGGGGTGAATAAGAAGACATGCTGTCGAGCTGTAGTTCACCATTCAAACTCGAAATTGATGCCGATCCTTATTCTATTTTAAGTTTATCCTTTGTATTCTTAACGCTTTATTATAGACTAAGTAGGTTTTAAACTTTAATAAAACTCACAAAAGGCCTTAAAATATTGAGATACCAATAACTGTTTCACATAAAATATGAAAAAACCCAATTATTGGCAGTCATGCCAATAACTGGTTTTTCGTAATTAATATCACCCAGTAGTTGGCACCTTTAAAACTTGCACTTTAAAGTCCAATTAATTTATTCTAAACCGTTTAAATACATTTTGAGGTTAATTTAATATTATTAGAAACTAAAATACTGTTATTTGCATAACGTTTTAACGACTAAAACTAGTACTTACGACTTACCATTTACTAACAAACTGGCGAATTTTTTGGAGCACAAATCACAGCACGACTTTCCGTTAGCAATTACTTCGCAATACTGACTGATGTTAGGTTGGCTTTTGTCAAGACCTATAGTGCTGTCATCTCTGTCAATAATTACAAAGCTCACGTATAGCCATATTATAGAAAACTGCTTCCTAAAAATGAGTTTTTTGGCATGTTGCCAATAATTGGGCCCCTGCCAACTATTGGGTGCTTTACCCTAATACCCGTTAGCATATAGCTGTTCCAGATTACTCAGATTATTAGGGTTAGTTTTAGATGCTATGGCTATTTTTAGTACTAGTCTACTATATATAAATTGGTTAGTTGGTTTTTCTTCGTACTTACCGAGTATACTTTTTACATATGAAGGCCTTCCCAATAATAATTAATAATTTTTACTGTTGGCTGCTCAGCAAAATCTATATTATTTTTATTAAATATTAAATATTTTCTGTAAACGGGCTTTAAACAAGCTGACAATATATTAAAGGTTACACACAAATAATATCGTCACGTTTAGTTACATCCGCGACGCCACGCCTTGGTTGGCATGCAGGTAATATAGCTCAGATTTAAGGATCGATCTACGTCAGATGAGAAGAGATAATAAAGAAAGCACTTCGGTGAAATAATAACAATCTATTGGGCAACGACTTAATCATAAAACAATGCCAACATCTATTGATTAGAGACTTAATGCGTTTACGGTGTAGCCGATTATTAACACACGCATGTCCTTTCGGTTTGAGGTATGGTTTGATTTGTATTATAATAAAGTTCTTTAAGAACGGTGTTGTGTTTTAATTTATGTTTAGGTTTGGTTAGTAATTATTGAAGGTTCTTGGTTTATCTTAATTTCACTCAACAGTTTAAGGCATTATAACTTTAACTTTAAACATCACTTGACTTAGAATTTAGACAGAACTTTCGTAGATTCGACTTTGATTCGACAAGAAATACGTTCCTGTGAACTGTACTTCTCGAGTTGAGTCTGAAGATTAGGATATGGTTAGAACCCCTACCACGTCCCTGTGGACTGTAGTAGGTGAGCGGATTAGGTGAGAGAGAAAAGCCTGCCGGACTGATGGCCCGCTTGACTACTTATATCATTAATCCTGTTAACCATTGCGATTTTAACGTTCATAATTGCCTGCGCTGTTCGCTCGCGTTGTTTATAAATTATCTTGAATGTTTATATGATATTTTTCAAGTGAGTTCAAACTCAGGACAGGTTGATAATTAATCAATAGTTTAAATACCTCTAGCAGTTAACAATATAGATATTTCTATCACTGTAAATACTGACAATCATAAAAATGCATGACTAAAGGATGCCCATATTATGCTCATAAACAGAATTGTGAAAAATAATATATGGAAAATCTTATGAATATTTATATTTTTATTTGTAGATTGAGTTGGAAATGCCAGACATAATGGCTGGACCAGATTAATACAAAGAATGCAATAATCAGAATTTTTCACTTACTACAAACTACACCTTAAAAGCATTAATTTATAAATTATGCTTTTTTTACTTCTTTCAATCCCTTTGGGGAAGAGTACTTTAAACATTACTCTTCCATTATTAAATGACATGGCCTCAGAATAATATCATTGCTAGTCTTCAGTTTCACCTTATATTATTCGTACTAATTTAAAAAACTACCGTATTTCCCAAGGCATTTCATAATGAAAGGTCATATTACTTCATTTTTATCCCAAAGGTAGCGTTCTAATTTTTCTAGCTCAGCCATTCGCTTTTATACCGTACCTTATTAAGATGAAATAAGTGATACAACGAAATGATGAATATTTCCCTTGATACTAGCATCATTCCTAATGGAATTTTCTTTTCTATCCTTTGCAAATTACAAGTTATTACAGTAAATGTTGCATTATCATGAAGAGGTAGTGCAATTATCTAAAAAAGCATTATATATAGGCACAGGAATATTGATTAGAGATTAAGTGCTCTTCAAACGTCCTTATTTTTAAAGCTAGAACGACGAATCTTTTATGCTTGAACCCGAGTGAAGAAAATTAGGCAGATTTTTATTTTATCTGATTGATGAAAAGCAGATAAATTTCAATTTTTACTAGATGGCAGGTTAAAATCTCTAAAGTCGATCTGTTATCATTTAATCTCTACGTATAGAGACTCTCATATTTATCTTATTTTCTGATCCATTTTTAGCGGATTTATTAAATTTTTGGCACAACGGAGCAAAATGTTGGAAGTACCTAGAATTATTTAGCAGTAGCATCATTTTTACATGCATTGGCTTTGATCCATTCATTATTAAAGCTATTTGAAAATACTTTTGGCAAGGATACAGGAGATGTGCCACTTTCTGGAGTGGTATAACATATATTCAGGTAAAGCAAAACAAGTGGACTAATAGTTCGCTCGAAAGTAAATAAATAAAATGCATTTAAATAATTTATTAATTATTTATTAAACTATAACTTCTCTATATAAAATCGACCCAAGTCGATTTTAAATAAAGACTAGTCATTGGCAGTGGCAGCTGCTTGAAATTTAAACTACCCAATTATTCGCAGAAAGTAATAATTAATGGTTTTAAATTACAAGCAAAACAGGAATTTATCTAAAAATATATTGATTAATAAGGGTTTAATTTTTTCAAGGCTTGCAAAGTTGTTGTTGGTTGTAGAAAAAAAGTTAAAGCAGTGCACGATTTAAAAGAATCAGGATACTAAAAGAAAAGACAAATATTAAATACAATAAATTTAATACGGAAGAAAGCGAATAGATAGAAGCCGTGCAAAATGGTATGTGAAAATTAGGAGCAGGGGAAAAGTTTGGGGTTGCCCGGCAAACATTCCAGTTTCGCGTTGGAGGTAAATTTAAGGAAAGCATGAAACAGCAACCTACTTAACCAAAGAAGAAACTCTGCTCAGAAAATAGATACTCGAAATTTATCAAAAAAGATGATATTCAAGTCTTAGTAAAATCCTCTTTAGACAAAAGAGCAGTGCCAAATTCATTTACAGGCAACACCCCAGGAAATCATTGGTATCAAGGATCTTTAAAACGATATACATGTTTAAGAAATGGTTTGTATTGACCGACCAATTAGAAAATGTGCAGAGCTTCCAAATCGTCATGATCTGTTGAAAGGGGAGTTAAAGGCCTGGAATTTAATATACCTTCTATATGTGCTATGACCGTGTAAAAACTCTCAAACGTAAGTAAAGTGTTG
Organism: Pissodes strobi; assembly: GCA_016904865.1. Classification (NCBI taxonomy): domain Eukaryota; kingdom Metazoa; phylum Arthropoda; class Insecta; order Coleoptera; family Curculionidae; genus Pissodes; species Pissodes strobi. Next base: position 14,359 of record MU190234.1, on the reverse strand, counting down.
GACAAAAGCCTTTTCATGTGGTGTTTTGCTGATTTAACTCCCGCTTCCAAAATACCGCCGTGATGAGGCGAGTATGCTGGTATGAAATGCCACTCTAAGTCAAATCTATGACTACAGGTTTCCTTTAAAGAATTTCTGTTATTATTAATAAAAACAGCCAATTTCCTGAGTTGATTATGAGCTCCCACAAAATTGATGCCATTGTCACTGTATGTACATCTTAGATGGTTTGCCTCTTCGAGCGATAAATCGTTGAAATGTCTCTATAAAGGCTTGTGTGCTTAACTCAGAAACAACTTCCAAGTGCACAGCTTTTGTTGATAGGCAAATGAAAAGAGCAAGGTAGCATTTCAAAATTTTACAACCTCGTCCCTTCCGATCCTTTATGTGGAACGGCCCCGCATAATTGTGAATGGTAAACTAGGAGACATACGAATTTTGGGTAAGTTGCCCATCAATGGTGTAGAAATATTGGGATTTAACTGAAAGCATACCACGCATTCTCTAAGAATGTGTTTAGAAAGATTTGTACCGGCAGTAATTTTGTCTAAGCTGACATGGAAGTAGTTGAGGCACGCACTGTAGCATCACTTTATGTTCATGTTTAAATATAAGCATAGTGAAAGGATGCTTAGAACATAATATCTCAAGATGTTTAGTATTAAAAGGATAGTGCCTTAATCTACTTTCCACTTGAATAATTCCATTTTCAATAAATGGTGTTAAGTTTATCAGCCTGCTTTTGTTAGAAATAGTGTCCGATTTTTCCAACTCACGTCTTTCATTTGGAAAGGACACTTTATGGGAGACCTTAACCAAGAACTCGCGCGCTTGGCGAAGTTCAGAAATCGCCAGTAAACCATTCTGCTTTTTTGATTTTTGTTTTGTAGATTTACAACAATGAACAAACCTGAGAATATAAGCTGTCACTCGTATAAGGCGAGTAAATCTTCAAAAAGGAAACACGTCATTATAGTTTACTTCAACGAAATATTGAGCTAATTTGCGAATTTCCGGAAGATCTTCATGAAACAAAGGTTTTTGAAATGTTATGGTTTCAGGCCAACTCTCCAAAGAGTGCTTCAGCCATGGTGGATCATGATACCGAGTGAATTGATAATATCTTCCGGCGACATTCCTCGCGAAAAAAGATCTACAGGGTTACATTCAGTTGGTACTTGTCGCCAACAGACAATTGGTGTTAGACCTTGGACGGAAGCAACATGATTTCCTACAAAAACTTGTAAATTAATTGGAGAACATTGCAATCAAGATAGGACTGCTGAAGAATCACACCAAAAGGACACCTTGCCTATTTTGATAGTGATAAAGGCTTTCACCTTGTCGTACAAGTGAGCTAGCAGCACAACGCCATACAATTCCAAACGAGGAATGCTTACAGTTTTAAACGGTGCAACGCGGGTTTTGGAAGTAAGGAGTTGCACTTGAACTACATTATCTTAATTCACAGACCTAATATAAATACCGGCACCATATGCGCTAGTCGATGCATCCGAAAATGCGTGAAGTTGAACTGATTGCGGATTTGCACAGGCAACATTCCTTGATATTTGCAGATAATTAAGCTTAGTAAGATTTAACCTAAAATGTGCCCATTTTTGTGCTAAGTCTCCTGAGACTTGTTCATCCCATGAAAGTTGTTGTGACCATAGAATTTAAAGCAACATTTTTGCCTTTAACACTACGGGACTTATAAGTCCAAGAGGATCATAGATTTTGGCGACCAGATAGAATCACACGCTTCGTAACATGTTTTGGAGGGGATGGCAAACTAATGTGAAACTGAAGCGTATCTGATTCACATGCCCATTGCATTCCTAAAATCTTACTAGTATCTGAAGATGCAAAAAGGTACTCTTGATTTGAATCCGACGCCTTAATGTTATTTAAAAGATCCTGGCAATTAGACTTCCATTTCCTTAATTCGAAACACCCCGACTTTAGAATATCTGAAACATCTTGACATAGACGCATCGCTTCTCTGAAAGAATCAACTTCCGAGAGAAGATCATCCACATAGAAATCCCTATTGATTATTAGATATGTAACTGGATTTAATGATTCTTGTTCAAGAGATAACTGCTTTAAGCAGCGCGTTGCTAAAAATGAAGCACTTGCTGTACCGTATGTCACGATGTTTAAAGAAAATATTTAAAGTTCATCCTTTAGATCAGCACGCCATACACTCAGTTGCAGAGGGCGAAACTCTGGACTAACTTGTATCTGACGATACATTTAACAAACAACTTCCGAAAAGACGACCAGATGTTGTCTAAATCTCAAAACAAAAGAAAATAAGTCGTCTTGGATCCCTGGACCCACCATTTGAATAGAATTGTAAGACAGGCCAGAACTAGAAGCGGCCAAACTGTTAAATACAACTGTTAACTTAGTTGTTAAACTGTCCTCCTTTAGAACACCATGGTGTGGAGAAAAATAAGTGACTTGGTCACTTAGAGGGGAAAAAGGTGACCTGTGTAAGCGGACTGTATATTTCATTGAATGGAAAAACTCTTCTAATTCTAACCACCCATCGTTTATTTAATCTAGAATTATTAAATAAGTTGAACGGAGTGGGAAGCATGGCAGTTCTTCTGGAAGATCCGGGTCTCAAAATAAAACCTCTTACAATTAAAATTTTATTTTGACACTGACTGTTTTGTTGACAACTGGTTAGAACGAGACCTGGGTCAATGCTCAGTTTCTTTGTTGTATACACGATTTATTGTTTAGAACTCTAACAATATACGAGACAAAGTTTTGGCATTCCGTAGAGCAAAGAATGTTTATGAAGTAGATCAAGGACTCTTGCAGTTTAAACAAGTATTGTTTTGATCCTCTTATGTATATACCCGTACAACAGGCTTTCAGCAAATATTCCCAACACTTTATCGGATCATTGTGGAGACAGGCAAGGTTGTATTGAAGGAGATGGGATCCATTGGTACGGTTAGACAAACAACAAATTGCTATTGTTTTACAATTCGAAACATCCATAAAACATGTGGTTTATTTCCGTGGAATTGTAACAGCATTGATTTCAGCAAATCCCTGGAAAAACACAAACAACATACAAGCCGCAATGAAAAATTAAATAGGACTTGTTCCACAAAAAAGAGGTACAATAATACAAGGCACAAGAGTTGCCAAATATGATCAATGGATTCTCATTGTAAATGTTTAAAAAAGCAGAATTTTTTAAATGACTATTATACGTGTGAGGTTTGTTCAGCTATGGATCCGTAATATTATATTATCACGATTAGTTATCTGTGATGCCACGCCTTGAATGGCATACAGGTTATATAGCTCAGATTATCGATCGATACGCAAAAGGCATCAGGACCGGACGAAATACCTGCCATCGTGTTAAAGAACTGCGCCAACGAACTAACACTGGTTTTTCCAGACTTTTTTTCTCTGTCTTACCGAAAAGGGATTTACCCACCTTCTTGGAAAGTCGCTCGAGTGCAACCTGTTCCAAAAAGAGGAAAGAAAACCACGCCCTTACCACGCAATTGCCTTGCTTCCCATAATCTTCAAAGTCATGGAAAGTGTAGTCAATCAGCAACTAATCGAGTACCTCGAGAACAACAGAATAATCAGCGATAACCAATACGGCTTTCACAAAGAGAGATCGACAGGAGATACATTGGCCTATGTCACTCATATATGAAGTTGGGAAATTGAGAACTACGGAGAGTCTCGAGCGATTGCGTTAGATATTTCGAAGGCATTCGACAGAGTTTGGCATGATGGATTGCTCAACAAACTGCCGTCATTCGGAGTGCCAGCGTCTCACTGCAGCTGGCTTGCCAGTTTTCTTAAGAACCGATCTCTGCACGTTGCAGTTGATCTACACATTCACCATTAACTCGGGCATGCCTCAGGGCGCAATACTTTCACTAACTCTGTTCCTCATCTATATTAATGACCTGCTGACTGAAACGTATAATCCTGTTTACAGTTTTGCAGATGACAGTACCCTTGTATCACAATTTAGATCAGAAAAACCTTTACCAGCGACTGAGACTTTTTACCGCAGACAGGACCAGATTACAGCAATTAATCAACACCTGGAGAAAGTTCAAACTTGGGGCGACAGAAATTTGGTCCAGTTCAATGCAGCAAAGACACAAGCAGCCACGTTTACCAACAATACTGCGGGCCCTGACATCATTATAGCAGGTTCGACCATTCCTTCGTCCTCGTCAGTCGGACTACTGGATGTCTCGATTAACAGCAATATGTCCTGGCATGAACACGTTGCTAACATCGCAAAATCAGCTTCCCAGAAGCCTGGTGCGCTATTTCGCAACAAAAAACTTTATACACCGCAGCAGTTGCTCTTGCTCTAAAAGCGCAAATAAGAACATGCTAAGAATATTGCTCACACATCTGGGGTGCCGCACCAAAGAACACCCAGCTGCTGGATTCCATTCAGAAGAGAGCTCTGCTGTGAACATCGCAGATATGTGGCCGTAATGTCCCTGTTTTATACTTGTTCCCAGGATTTGGCACGCCTCATCCCGCCCCTGGCGGCGCCTGTCAGACAGTCGCGACAGACGTCAAGAGCGCACCAGTTCGTCATACAACTGGAGACACCTAGTACATCGCTTTACAAGTACTCCTTTATCTGGCGCACTGCATCACTCTGGAACTCACGATAAAACATTAACAACGTGTGTTGGTCAAAGAATTTATGAGTTTACTAAAACACGCATGTCATTTCGGTTGAAGCATCGTTTGAATTGTTCATAAGTTAGTCCCTGTATTATAATAAAGCTCTATAAGAGCGGTGTTGTGTTAAAATTTATGGTTAGGTTTGGTTACTTCGTGAGATAATTATTTAAGGTTCTTAGCTTATCTTAATTTCACTCAGCACTTTAAGGCACCATAACTATTTAATTTTAAAAGTCACTTAACTTAGAATTTTTGCAGATCTATCGTAAGAGTCGACTTAAGTACTTTTTAGGCGGGTATCTCCCAAAAAGCACGTTCCTGTCAATTGTACTTCCCGAGTTGGGTTGAAGATTAAGCTATGGTTAGAGCCTCTACTACGTCCTCGTGGACCGCAGTAGAATGGAACGGAAAAGGTGAGGGACAAAAGCCTGTCGAACTGATAGTCCGCCTGACTATTTATATCATAAAATCTACTGACCATTGTAACCTTAAGTTTCATAATTGCCTGCGCTGCGAGGGGACAGCGCGCTGTTATAATTTATGTTGAATTTTTACAAAACATTTTTCAGTTCAAGTTCAAACTTATGACAGGATGATAATTAATTAGTAGTTTAAATGTTTCTAGTAGCTTACAATATGAGTTGCATTTTATTGAAAATTTGTTTACATACCTTTAATAAACATAAAATTTTGTATATGCTAATTACGAGACTTTAATGCCAATAACTGGTTCATAGCACTGCCAATTATTAGACTTTCTTGTCAAAAACTGGTGCATTTGCGCTGCCAATTATTAGATTTTGGTTCCAGTAACTTCGGAAGTTCATTTCGTCTAAAATATTTTTTCTTTTAATCAATGCAATTATTTTTTAATTGAGGAAGGTTTTTGTGTAAAAGTAAATTTAATACAACTCAAATTGGTGAATTGAGAGTTTAGTTTTTTTGAATCTGCTCTATTCAGGTCTTTACTGGGGCAGATTTCTAAATGGATACCTGTGCTTTTATAAAAATAGCAAATTCTTATATCATTGGATATTTAATTGTAATCAATTATCATATTCGTTCACCGGCCTTTCGAGTTTCTCCCATACGAATAATAATGTATTCGATTAAATGCCATGTTTTATTGGTTTTCTTTAGACGAATTGTTTTTATATTTTTTAGATATGAATATCTACACCTGAAAGAGACACACGTGAATCAACGGGCGAATCCAAGTCCAAAGGATTTGGTCTCCCTTTTAGAAAAATATATCATACCAAAATATTTCGTATCTATTTTCCCTAATTAAACTCTAACATTAGTTCCGGTTGGGAATAATAAATTGCTGTGACAGACTCAAACAGACCACTTTGGAGTTTTACTACACGAAGATACTTTTATTTTCACTCTGACACTTTGCAGAATCGCATTTGATCTCTGAGTCTCATCAAATCTATGCAGCGAAAATAATCAAACCTGTCAATTACTGCTAGGTAAGTTCTGCAATAAGCTGACATCAATAAATAATTTAAGTGAACTACGATAAATTTAGCGCAATTAGGAAGACCAACAACATTTACTAAAATAAAGCAATAACTTACGCTTGTCGATAAACTTGAAGTGTCCAGTAAATCCGCTAGAGTTCGTAATTCTTGGTCCCGAATGAAACTCTAAAACTAGTCCCGGTCCAGAGGAATAAATTACGGTGGGAATATCGACCATGCGACCGCAGTATACACTTTCCCAGGGCGTATACTCGTTTATACCGGCTGAGTCTAGGTGCACAAACACTTTCACATAATCTCCTCGAAGGCAGCTGTAACAAAGATAAATATTGTTAGTTTGATAATGAAAATCTCGATGCTCTTGCGCTTGTTAAAAGGGCTAGGCTTAAAATATTAAATAATTAAATACTTATTGCTAATATTAAAGAGATGGATGTTTTAAAGACCTACAATAGATATATTGTGATGTTTTTTCATATATTATTTTAATGTCAAGTATACTTAATATTATAGAGTATAGTTGCGATAGCATAGAATTACTACCTTCCAAAACTAGCTTAAATCCAGGAAAATATATATTAAATTCAAGATCTGTATTTATTATGAATGTATTAAAATTACACAATTCTTCCTAGTTTATAGAACTCGCGAAAATATATTCTTACACAGCCGATAGTACTGCACACTGTAACGCTCAACATGATACTATCTTTTTACATCAGTTGATCAGTAGGTAGTTGTATTTGCGTAGGCATAGACTGTGGCGTGCTCAGAATTTTTTTCTGGGGGCAGGGGGGGTTTAAGCGCCCGGTGTCGGCCGAAAAGCCCGTCGGAGGCCAGTTGTTAAACCCGGAAAATGTTGGGGGTGTCACGCCCAATTTTTACCCAAAAGTCGTCAAAACCGTTAAAAATAAGAATTTGGCGTTCTTTTGAATGACAAATCGCAACGGCCCAGCCCCCGCCGCCTCGCCGACCCCACCTATGTTATGTGGGCTCTAAGTTGTCGCCTGCGTCTAAAGATGTGAAATGACAAAAATACACAAAATAAGGAAATTTTAGTAATAATTTTATTTAACACTAGTAACCAGGTATACAAAAAAACTAGCCTTAAAACAACAGAAGAACCAAATAAGGAAATAATAACTAAAAAGTCTTTTTTCTAAATTTAGTCATTGGAAATTGTTCAATGAGCTTATCAAAATAATTCTTTTGCTTCTTCGTACTCAATTGACAGCAAAGCCAAGTTGGTCAACCTATCTTGTCCCATTGTGGAGCTGAAATAATCTTTTGTGAGCTTAAACTTCGAAAATGAGTACTGCAGGTGGCATTTGAAACACATATTGCAATAAATAATTTCAAACTTAAAAAGTGTGTCAGTAGTAACTCGCAAAAATCGTATTTAACAATGAATTTTGAAAAGTCTAAACATCGCCACTGATGACTTGTTCTATATTGTTGTGGAGGATTCATGTGTACCTTACAAATGTTTGCCTATTCTCCACTTATTCAAAAAATAGAGCCGCTTGCTCTGGCCACTGGTTGCAAACTTCTTGGCTAATTTCCGTCGCTCTTAAATGACGTCTTAACCTCAAAATCTCTTTAACGATATTTTCTTCAGAATCTTTGAATTCGTCATATGCTTCCACGAGTGCTGGCGCGAGGCTACAAAGCGCTGCTTCTGATTTGATCGTCAAACTATCAGGCTGGATGATATTGAAAGTGTGGAGTATTGTTTCCATTGGCATTGCTTCAAAGCTCTTATCAATTTCGGCATAAAAGCGATCGAAGCATTCCAACATACTACGTTTAAGTTCGTGTTCAGTTGTTAAACCCGCATCTTGCACTTCTTCCCGTGCATATTTTTCCTTCTTATTCTTTTTGAAACTGAAATATCCATATTTGCGCACGTTTCCTTAGCATATATAATTGACTTTTCTACATGTTCATTTCCATCTTCCTGTAAAAAGCTTTAAGGGCTTTAATCTATATAGCACATTTGCTGAATGTCATACCAGCAGTTTGCAAGTACGTTTGTATTTGATTGGCTTCTTCTAAAATTATACTCCAAAATGATAAGTAACACAAAAAAGAAGAGTCGCAAATTGCTGGCATTAAGATATGGGCAGATTGTCTTGTATCTAAATTTTCGTTTAGATCTGTTAATAACTGAATGGCGCTACCACCACCGAATAGTTACTCTTCACTGCTTTTACCGCATCCTGATGGGCACTCCAACGAGTCTCAGTAAGTCCTTTTGGAAACTCCTACTTTCTCCATCGTTACATGCCACCTATGGGTTGAAGCCGAAAACAAATTATAAACACTTTTTAGAGTTCCAAAAAAAGTCACACAAGATGCTACTGTAGCAAAAGAATGTACTCTGCAGAGATTCAAAGAATTATTTGAACATGGCACAAATGAAGACTTTGAATTTAATTATTTAATCTTCTTTTGAACCCCTGAGCGAATTCCAGCCATAGTAGAGGCATTATCATACATTTGTCTGGTGGTAGTTCGAGGAACTGATATCTCAACATTATATTTTTCGCATATTTTTACTGCCTGGCTAAACATTTGCTTAAATTCATTTTCTCGAATGTTACGTAAAGTATTTCCGACACTTTTTGCAAGGGCAACAGTGCTACCCAAGTCAGTATTTATTATTTGCAAACTTTTGCATAGTGGCAGACTAATGGAAAAGACTTTAGCAAGTATTTGTGGTGTTATCTGAAATTCAAGAATAAGCATCATCATTTTTCAATTTTGTTCTTTTGTTTTCCATTTTTTCTTCACTTTCGTTTGAAAATTTCCAGAACCCCCCATGGGCACACCACTGGGCATTGGATTGCGATGATTTAGTTCATTTTTCTGTTATTAAAAGTGATGAAGAAGAGCCAGTTGAGAATATTACCATCATTGTAACCATGCGTGAAAGTAACTATCGTAGTGCATATTTTTATTTTAAGATATAATCTTATTTTTGTTAGTAATAATTTAAAAAAATATGGCTCTACATTTATGTTCGGCACACACACAAAAGGAAAATCCTACACCACTCAACGAGTGGTGCGTGTCCGGAGAAGATGGTGAATGTTGGACTTGAAGCGCTGCAAGTTGTAGTTTTCGGGAAAGACGCCATTCGGAAGGTCATTCTAAAGCAAGACAGTCCTCCAGATAACGCTTAGCAGTGGCGTCCTAAGTGTTCACAACTGAATCGTATGTTGCTGAGCAGCTTGTGTCTGACGGGTGTTTCTGTATGACACAACTCTGGACGGAATCATTAGTGCCAGCTCGTTTGAACACCTTCGATGTTCAGGGCTATCAAGGTATTTAGCCAACTCTAGATCATCTCCAAGACGGACTGCCATCATATGTTTGTACAATATCTTGAACAAGTGTTTGGGTGCCGAGCTCCACACCTGGGGATAGTATTCCAGAGATGATCTTATCTGGGCCTTATAGAGCAGCAAGAGCTGACGAGGTGTATACAACTTTTTTGCTCTATAGAGTGCTTCTAGCTTTTGTGCTGCTGGTTTAGTAATTTTGGTGACGTGATTACGCCAAGACATGATATTTTGTACGTTGATGCCCAGTAAGCTCATGGATGAGGCCAGAGTCAGTGTTTGTTCTCTCATTGATAAGTCAGGTACTGCGGTGTTTGCCTTTTTTTCGAGAAGACAACTGCTTGAGATTTCCCTGCATTAAACTGGACATTGTTTTCTACACCTGATTCGACGATGTCGCTCATATCCTCATTGATGGCAGCAATCTGATTTTCTCGCTCCCGTTGGAAACGAGTTGCGGTCATTGGATTCCGCGACATAAATGAGGATATAATAGTGCTGTCGTCTGCAAAGCAGTAAATATAATTATTTGTCCTGTCTAAAAGATCTTTGATATAAAGCAGGAAGAATGTGGAAGATAATATAGATCATTGAGGAACTCCGGCATTGATTTTTAATTACTCCGAGAGATGTCCATCAATACCAACTCGGATGCTTCGATCCCTTAAGAAATTGGAAAGCCATAGAAGCATTGCTGGTGGTAGTCCGTATGCTGTCAATTTGCTTAACAATCCGTCATGCTACAGATCATTGAGGAACTCCGGCATTGATTTTTAATTACTCCGAGAGATGTCCATGAATACCAACTCGGATGCTTCGATCCCTTAAGAAATTGGAAAGCCATAGAAGCATTGCTGGTGGTAGTCCGTATGCTGTCAATTTGCTGAACAATCCGTCATGCTACACCCTATCAAATGCTTTGGATATGTCGAGAGCCACAGCACGATATTCGCCGTAGCTCTCGATTGCATTGGTAGTTCACGTAATTCAGGAGATTTCCCGTTGATTTATGCTTGCGGAAGCCACACTGGCGATCGCTTATGATGCCTGCCGATTTGAGATATTTTAAGAGCTGTTTGTTGATCAGTTTCTCCACGACTTTGGACATGATGGAAACTACGGCAATTGGAATTGGGAGTCGTTACAAGATAATACCAAAAAAGAACCAGAAATAATATTTGAATATAACAAATTAGACCATACCAATCAGAAGGTAGCGGCACCGTCTATAGATATTCTAATAAGTCCGCTCACTCCAGCATGCCGTGGAAAATACTGCCGTTGACCTTGAACACACTCGGCCACTGTACAGTAAACGAATGGGTGCAGCTACGGTGTACGATCAATATGAACTGCCGCTCGATTATTTTTATACGGGGAGCGTTCTATTAGGAATAAATGATATGAATATGATTACGTATTAATGTTTGGATTATTTATTTGTTATGAACAACTATTGACATTATCTGTCTCATTTATAGCTCATTAATGATACTACTTTGTAATAGTTACTTAGTATTATAATAAATAAGTAAATAATAAACGAAATATTATCTACGATATGGATAAAAATACCAGTAGGTACAACTTGTATTGTTTAATTACGAACACAAGTTACAAAATATAACGGGAAAATAGCGACAATGGAATAATTTTAACCTGATATTTTCGGCTGTCGATAGGTATCGATATTTTATTACATCTTGTTATTAATATGACAAATGCGTTGTCACAGTGGATGTCGTCTTTAAAAAAAAAATGAAAACACCAACTAACCTGTGCCACACCCATAACTTAACCCAAGCATTAAAAGTGTTTTCCATCTAGGGTTTTTTTATTCTTAATTAGTGGTTAAAACAGCGATCAAACTCACTTATACTCATATATAACTCAACTTATATACATAATTTGGGCGAAGGTAAATATTAGAAATCCACAAATTTTACGCTATTTTGATATTCTTTGGATTCATGAAAGTGATTTTTCAAAGCCATGCATGTAACGACACGTTTTGGAATTTTCATCTCGCAAGAGAGATAAAGCATATGACTCTCTCTCTTCCTCTTCCTCTTTTATGGAATCGGTAAAGAATTAATCAATTTTTATGAGACGAAGTGAAACTAACCGAAAGTTGATTGGACGACTAACCCAAATCTATTAAAATTGATTATGACGCATCGAAACTGCTTCAAATGACTAAAACGAGTTGAGACTAAGTGAAACTAACCGAAAGCTGATTCGGCGACTCACCCAAACTAACCAAATCTTAGATTATAACATATCGGAACCGGTTCAAATGATTAAAATAAGTGAGATTAAGTGAAACTAACCGAAAGTTGATTCGACGACTAACCCAAACTAACCAAATCTATTAAAATTGATTATAACGTATCGGAACCGACTCAAATGACTAAAATAAGTTGAGACTAAGTGAAACTAACCGAAAGTTCATTACACGACTAACTAAAACTAACCATCTAACCAAATGTATTAAACTTGATTATATCGTATCGGAACCGGTTCAGATGTCTAAAATAAGTTGAGATTAAGTGAAACTAACCGGAAGTTGATTCGATGACTAACCCAAAATAACCAAATCTATTAAAATTGATTATAACGATCGGAACCGACTCAAATGACTAGAATAAGTTGAGACAAAGTGAAACTAACTGAAAGTTGATTCGGCGACTAACCCAAACTAACCAGATCTAATAAAATTGGTTAGAGCATATCGAAACCTGATCAAATGACTAAAATAAGTTGAGACAAAGTAACCGAATGTTGATTAGACGACTAACTAAATGTATTAAAATTGATTATAACGTATCGAAAGTTCAAATGTCTATAATAAGACGAGACTAAGTGAAACTAATTGAAAGTTGATTCGGCGACTAACCCAAAGTAACCAAATCTATTAAAATTGGTTATAGCGTATAGGAACCGCATCAAATGACTAAAATAAGTTGAGACTAACCCAAACTAACCAAATCTATTAAAATTGATTATAACGTATCGGAACCGACTCAAATGACTAAAATAAGTTGAGACTAAGTGAAATTAACCTAAAATTGATTAGACAACTAACCAAATCTATTCAAGTTGATTATAACGTATCGGAATCGACTCAAATGACTAAAATAAGTTGAGACTAAGTGAAACTAACTGAAATTTGATTAGACTACTAACCAAAACTAACCAAATCCATTAAAATTGATTATAATGTACCGGAACCGGCTCAAAAAAGTAAAATAAGTTGAGACTCGCTAACGAAGCAGTCACTTCTATCACGTATACTGTGCTACTCGTGACTTTTTTTTAAAAAAATCACTAAAAACTTGTGTACAAATCTGCTGTAATTGCTACTACTTTTCTCTGCCGACTTTCAATGTATTGTTTTGTTTTTATTGAAATAACGCAGACGGCGCATGAGAGGTTTGTAGACAATGCTGTGTTGCCAGATTAATTCTTTAATTATATATGGTTTTAAATTAAAATGGTACATTTCTCAGTTTGACAATTTTATGTTAGTCAATAGTTGTGTTGTGCTGAATTTAAAATATATATCTATATAATATCTATTATTCCTGAAATTATTATTTTATATAACTTATTAAAGCGAGGCAAAGCGATAGTGATATTAAGCTGATAGCAGTTGCGTTTCGGGATCAGCTTTTGTGCTTGTGATACTACGGCCCGGGTTCGAGTCCCGTCGGTGACATGTTTTATTTTTATTTTTTTGGTTATATTTGTTAGTTGGGGTTAATTTTAGTTTAGTGTTAGGCAGGGTTGGTCAAGCGTGTAGCGCCCCCGTCTCAATGCGCTTGTTTGATTCATTAAAGTTAGTTTCGATTATGTTTGCTTAATATGGGATACTGACGCGCGCGTAACGAGTAGCACAGGACACGTGATTGAAGTAAATACTTCTCAAGTTTCAACTCATTTTATTTATATGAGCCGGTTTCGATACGTTTTTATAATCAATTTTTATACATTTGTTTAGTTTTGGTTAATCGTCTAATTAACTTTCTGTTAGTTTCACTTAGTCAACTTATTTTAGTCTTTTGATCAGGTTCCGATATGCTATAACCAATTTTAATAGATTTGGGTAGTATGGGTTAGTCGCCGAATCAACTTTCAGTTAGTTTCACTTTGTCTCGACTTATTTTAGTGAATTCAACCGGTTCCGCTAGGTTATAATCAAATTTAATAGATTTGGTTAGTTTGGGTTAGTCATCGAATCAACTTCCGGTTAGTTTCACTTAGTCTCAACTTACTTGAGTCATTTGAACCGGTTCCGATACGTTATAATCAATTTTAATACATTTGGTTAGTTTTGGTTAGTCGTCTAATCAACTTTCAGATAGTTTCACTTTGTCTTAACTTATTTTAGTCATTTCAACAGGTTCCGGTAGGTTACAATCAATTTTAATAGATTTGGTTAGATTGGGTTAGTCGTCGAATCAACTTTCGGCTAGGTTCACTTTGTCTCGACTTATTTTAGTCATTTGATCTGGATCCGATATGTTATAACCAATTTTAATAGATTTGGTTAGTTTGGGTTAGTCGCCGAATCAGCTTTCAGTTTGTTTCACTTTGTCTCAACTCATTTTAGTCATATCAACCGGTTTCGATAGGTTATAATCAATTTTAATAGATTTGGTTAGATTGGGTTAGTCGTCGAATCAACTTTCGGTTAATTTCACTTAGTCTCAACTTATTTTAGACATTTGAACTGGTTCTGATACGTTTTAATCAATTTTAATAGATTTGGTTAGTTTGGGTTAGTCGCCGAATCAACTTTCAGTTAGTTTCACTTTGTCTCGA
>MU190233.1:14861-34170 GCA_016904865.1 Pissodes strobi | reverse complement strand
TTTAAAACATATTTAGAAAATACTCATATTATTTGATCCTTCAATGTTAAGTATCAAGTTCAAACATTAGACTGAGTGTTCTTTTGTTATTATGCTTTCTAGTTTACAATATCATTGACTGTATCATTCTATGATAGTGCAGAGTCGAGTCTCAGACCCAAAACCCTCGTACTTTCCACCTGCCTCATCAATCCAGCCTTTGATCTTATAAGCAGGCTAAAGTTATATTCCTTTGTAGAGAACATCATAACCTCACTCTTTCACAGATTCAGCAGGAGCCCATTTTGATCACTGAACAATTGCATGTTCAAAGCACAATCATTAGATTCGCCACTTAAATGTTCCACATTTGGCGCAGTTACTATAGCAGACACATCGTCTGCAAACATTGTTAGACGCTCCACCTGGTTCACCCTGCTGTCCATAATACTATTTATAAATACAAGGAATAGAAGCGGTCTCAGGACACTGCCTTGCAGGACCCCTAGGCCAACATTTAATGACTCCGAGGTGAATTCCCCAGTCCTGGTTCGTAAGATCACCCTCTGCCGCCTATCACTTAAGCAGGATGATATCCAACCACAGGACTGTCCTCTCACTCCATAACAATATAATTTGGATTTTAGTAATGAATGGTCCACTAGCTCGAAAGCTCTCGTATAGTCAAAAAACAACTCAGCCGTTGCCCTTTTTTCATCCAGGTTTTTAATTATACTATTAATAGTTGACAAGATAGCATCTTGTGATGATCTCCCTGATCTAAAACCATACTGCCCCGAGAATAATATGTTATTATTTATTCAAGAAACTAGCAAGTCTTGTATAGAAAGCTTTTTCATATATTTTAGAAAATACTGAGAGCACTGAGACAGCCCTATAGTTCTCAATCCTGGCCTTGTCTCCTTTTTTAAATATAGGAATGACAATCGATTGTTTTAGTTTGGCAGGGAACACACCTTCCGCAAATGATTGATTTAGTTTGGCAGGGAACATACCTTCCGCAAATGATTGATTTATTAAATAGGAAAATATAGGTGCTAGCTGGCAGGGAACCCCATCAGTACCTGCTAAAACCTTCATTGCCACCTCTTTTATGATATTATATATTTCCTCTGGTTCCACCGGGGATAGAAACAAGGACTTATTTGAAGTTTTTATTATCTCCTGCACTGTTTGAGAGTTAATTGAATTAGAAATTTGTTCCACAGAATTTAAAAAGTAATGATTAAATTTATTTGTTGCAACCTCATAAGAGTCAATTTTCCCGTTGTCCTCCCCAACGAACTCCAGAGGGTATGGTTCCTTTGTCTTTATATTAACCTCACTCCTTATTATTTGCCAAGCAGTTTTTGGACTTGTTATGAGAAGAATGACGACCTCGTCATTAAAATATCTTTTTTTCTGTCTTATTGATTTCCTATGATTTTTTAGACGTGTCCTATATTGATTCCACATTTCCTCACTATTACAAAGTTTCAGATTTCGGTGCAAATCGCGAAGGCAGTTCCCCTCCTGGATTATTCCATTTGTGATCCAAGATTGATTTTTATGTCTATTAAGACAGTTAAATTTCTTTAGTTCCAACGAAAATGCCTTCTCAATTGCCCTTTCAAATATATCCAGAAATTTATCGAAATTCTGATTAGCGTTATTACACAATATTACCTCACTCCACGTTTCACGGGATAGTAGCTTATAAAATGTTACCAAATTTGATTCTTTATTGAATCGTCTTGAATATTCAAATCCTGTTGGACTGGACAGGGACTGAGTGAATGAAAAAGTGATTTTTTGCATGTAATGATCTGAAAAGCAAGTTTCAATATTCATAGTTTGTGTTAGTCAATATTCAGTGTTTGTTACAAAAATGCTGTCAATTTGTGTCATACTAGCGCCCTGCACTCTACTGAAATCAGCCATGCACAATACCAAACCATAACTCAATAATGAGTTATTTATTTCCAATGCATTATGATCTTTTACATTCCTATCAAAGTTTATATACTCTGGTTCATGTAGAATAGTTCAATACAGGCATACTCAAACACCCCATCTATTTGATCCACCGGTATAGTCAGTTTTTTATGGGAAACATCACTGTGCAAGTAGATAGCTATACCTCCTCCGCGAGAGTCAGATCGGCTATAGAAATTAGCCAAAGTATATGATTCCAGTCTTAATATTTTAATCTCCTCCTTTGAGCACCACGTTTCTGTGATACATACTACTTCTGGGTAGTTCAGACTTTTAAGTAGCTCTGATAATTCCACAATTTTATTTCTAAGACTCCTGATATTAATATTACATACTCTTAAGAGCAAAGACCCCTGCAAGTATCTTCTTAACCCACTTCCTGTGAGCATGACTGGATCCTCGGTCTCTCTAAAAAACGTGACACCAGGACTCCGCTTGGCCACGTATCGCGCTTCCAAGCCTCTGCTAGATTATTTTGATTGATTGTAACCTTCATGGATTTATACAGGTCAGGTTTTTTTAGATTAATGATCCTCGCAGGTGACCTCGGGAAATTTACCAGATAGAAACTTTTTTAGGTCATCTGGTTGGGTCTCCGGGCTTAGCCTTGTTACATGGAATGCTATGTATGTTACCTGTTGATTGGTTGGGATCATTTTGTCCACCCAACAGAAAACGACGATTTCTTCTCTGTTTGGGTTTTTCCCATCCTTCATCGTCATTTTCTATGACCAAGTTTTGGATTGGTTGCAGTTTATTTGTGGTTTGTGCAGCCAATATTGCTGTATTAACTTGAGCTTTCGTAATAACATTTCCGTCAGTGCTACCTGATTTCTGTTGTTAAAGCTGGATTTATAGATTGACATAACATAAGCATAGCATAAGCATAAGAAGTTAAACATTCATATTTAAGTTAGGCAATTTATAGATCGACATAACATAAGACACAACATAAGCTTGACATAAGAAGTTGACCAATGTTGCTTATGTTCGACCAATGAAAACACAGAATTTTAATTGTATTTACCTTTTGAGAGAATGACATATGCGATGTTCAATAAAGTTTGGTGTTTTGGCTTTTTGAATGCTTGTTCATTTTGAGAATGGTAAAGATTTATAAATTAATATACATAAGACTCTATAATATACTTCTTTAAAAAATTTAAAACAAAATTATGAAATTTGTAAGGTTAGTATTTGCGATTTACGGCTCAGGCGCAACATAACATAAAGCCTATTTATAAACGGACCATTTCTTGTAATGTGCTTATGCAATGCTATGTCTGTGCTATGCTTATGTTATGTTAATCTATAAATCCAACTTTACTATTTACTCGGCCTTCAGTATTTGAGGTTAAGTTGACGGTCTTCTTTTTCGGAGCTGAAGCCCCATCCACAAAGTTTATAATGTGGCCTTTGGAAGTAGACTCATCCCTTGCAGGGTTCCCAACTCGAGAGCCCGTGTTTACCGTATGTATGGTGGATCCTGTATAATTCCCGGATTTCTGAGCATTGATCACTCCCGCTATTTTTTCTTCTAACAAAGCAATTGAATTACGGAACAATTTTTCCTTCTCTTTTAATTCGACGATGATTATCTCTTTGTTTTTAATGATTTCATCCTTTGCTTTTATCATTTCCTTGTAGATATTGATTGGAACGAAACTGTCACCGTTAACCTCACTTTCACGGCGCTCACAGCACTTAACAAAATTATCTTTTCCCACTGCAATTAGCCCTGGGATTCTTAGGGCACACGATGTATGGAAAGCACCTTCACACTTTATACACTTCGCTAAGGATGTTGAAACTTTTTTCTTGCAGTATTTACACAAAAATCTCGGCTCGCCTGAATATTGCTTGTCATCGTTCGCCATCTTGAATGCAATGATATTTATCGGGAGCCAAGGTTCGTGATTCCTGCCGCCTCTTACTTTTGAAACATGCAATCTTGACATTGTGTTGCCTGCCTATTTATTTTGGAAACAGTCTGTCTGATCTTTGGGAAACATTGAAGCGATTTGGCTTTGAATGGTCTTTACAATACCCGCCAGACTTATACTCTCAGATTGCCTATCCCCCATTCAGAACAAATTAAAAGTTCCATTATATACGGAGGTAAAACGCTTTTTAATCATCTTCCTATGAAGCTAAGAGGGCTGCAATGTAATAAAGGGTTCAGGAGACAAACAAAAAGTTTTTGGCTGATAAGGCATATTACAGTTTTAGAGAATTTTATAATGACTCTTTAAATTAAATGTGGTTTTGTCTTGTTTGTCTATCTGTTCCATTTGTACTTTTGCATTGCATTTTGTTTTTTCCCTTTTTTGTTGCTTTGTTAACTCGTTTTATACTCCTAATCTAGTTTTAGCTTAATTTTAATCTTAATTTTAATTTTAATAGACCTATATTCTTTATAACTTTAAATTATATTTTTCTAATGGCTTTGTCAAAAACTATGTATTGTTATTATGACATTTAAGCTATCTTTTGACTTGACTTGACTTGACTACCATGTACATGGACTTGTATAGTTTATCTTGGCATTTGACTTGAATCAATAATTATTATAGGGACTGATAGGACAAATAAGTGTGCAAATCTAAAATGTGTTTATTTAGTGACGCTTGTCTTTGTTTAGTATTTTTTAACCATTATGCTTTTTTGTCATATTTTATTTAGTACGTACATTTGAAATTACCACTTGTTTTTTTTTTTGTATTTGATGCTTCTGCATTGCAGATTAATGAGCTTTGTCAGCAAATACATTGTATTTTGGGCAATAAAGCATGTTTTGAGTTTGACATATGAATTTGTCATATCAAGACTTTTATATAATTTGAAATTGCCATATAGCCATGAGAGCAATGACAATGTAAATAAATACTTCTGGATTAGGGATATTTAGTGCAGCGTATGTCATATAAAAGTAATTAATTTATTTTATTTTATAGGGAATCCAATGCAGTTACATGTAATGATTATTATTTCATTAAGTCAGAAGTTATAAGTCACGAGGAAGTTGATATTAAAAGTGAAGATGAAGAGGACATGTCAGAATCCAAGTAAGAATTTAACATTGTGAGATTTATTCACAAGTTTTATGCATTTATACTTCCCATTAGATCAGAAGAGATACATTTCACCAATTGATAGAATCATAATTATACCTATTTGTAATGACGTCATTTTTATTTATATTTGTTTAGTATATTTTCAACAGCGGTGGCAACAAATTTTTAGGAATCATCGGTGTCTGATCATTGTTATTTTTTTATAAATAAGCGTCCTTTATATTTTTACATAAAATATCCGTCGCTGCCAATCAATATTATAAATTTGTTAGTTTTTTTTATGTCCAGCACAGACACAAAAGGAATATCCTATACCACTCAACGAGTGATGCGTGTGCGGAGAAGATGGTGGACGTTGTACTTGAAGCACTGTAGGTTGTAGTTTTCGGTAAAGACATTACTCAGAAGTTTATTCCAGAGTGAGGCAGCCCTCCAGACAAAGGAGTCCCGCAACAGGGACGTCCTAGGTATTTGCAACTGAATCGTATGTTGAGCAGCAGCTTGTGTCTGATGGGTAGTTCTGTTTGGCACAACTATGGGGAATGATAAGTGCCAGCACGTTCGAACACCTTCTGTATTAGTATCGATAGTAAAGAGATAGGTCCGCCAAATCAAAATCAAATCAAATCAAATAGTCTTTAATGTCAAAAGAAAAGTTAGTACAAGACAAAGCATAGACCAATATTATCAAACAAAGCATTGTCTGAACACCATAAGATAATGGTCTTTGGATTAAAATAATTTATAGGACATTTAAAATTTTACAGGCAGACCAAGCTAGCACACTAATACGTATTAAAATCAATTTACTTACACTATTTCAAAACTTAAATGCTAAGGAACAATAGGGCGCCCGCCAGCCAGCATATACCCAACCAAAAAAATCTGGTTTCAAGAAATTCTCTAATCAAAAATGATGGTGTTAAGAAAATCACCCAAACTATAAATTCCAATTCAAATTCAAAATATGCTTTATTGTCTAAGACTCAAAATAATCTCATTGACAAAGCTACTAAACACTAAACAAAGCCACAAGATTAAAATAACAATATATGTTATATTTTATAATATACAGTGTCACCATTAAAGTGCGCACCATATGGGAAATTTTTTTTATTAAGGCCTTTAGTTAAATTTTGACTACGCTAATCGTTTTTGCTTCAAAAATGATTACAAACGATTTATCCAAGTTCAATCAAATAAATTCCCTTGGCTGTCAAATTTCTCATTTTTTTCAAATAAATACAGGAAATGTCATTTTTGACGGAATTAAAGAATATATATTTGAAAAAATTGTTTCTTTGCAATTTTACGCCTATAGGCCATATCTCTTCTTGAGAAAAAAAAAATTCAACATTTTTCGTGTCTGAAATCGGTATTTCGACAAATAAGTAGTATTAATGGATATTAATTGATTTACTACTTAAATACCCCTCCTACTTTTCCATTTTTTAGGTTTATTATCATTCCAAAATCTACGTAACGGCAAAAAAATCGAAATTACCCTATCAAAATGTCGACATCAGTGGTGCAAAGTTGACATATATTTTTCGGTTTCAATAGTAAAAATACTATTATTTGCATTGAGCGTGGAGGACGTCAAACGGAATGTAATTTTTCATGGCATTATTTATAATTTTGCGTTCGCGTCTAAACGTCCTAAGTTTTTGTTATACTACTTAGTCACTTAGTAAAATTTGTTTTCAATTAATTATGAACATTTTAGAGTTTTTAATCTAACTACATATTACCTACTGGTAAAACTTGCCATAGCCTACTCAAATTTGATAAATTTACATTCTTTTGTGTTCATGCGTAGATACCATAACAAAGATAATTATTTCCGATAACTTGTATAAAAATAGCAAACTTATTGTGGCATTAGCGGTCTTATTAAAAGCGTTCCTAACTTTCAGAATGTGTCCTTTATTTAAAAATTTAATGTGTTAACTTTTGCTTTTGAAACCGAAAAAGATATGACAACTAACTTTGCACCAGTGCAGTGGTGTCGAAAATTTGATGGCTCTTGCCATTACGAAGAGTTTGGAATGCTAATAAATCTGAAATTGGACATGTAAGAGGGGTATTTAAGTAGTAAATGAAATAATATCCATTAATTCTACTTATTTGTCGAAATAAAGATTTCAGACACGAAAAATGATATAAAAACGTAGCAGACCTGTTCGACCAAATACTACCCCCCTCTCCCCGCAATGTCACTACGACCTGCGATTTTTTTGCAGTTCTTTTTTTACTATGCAAAAAGGTGGCAACCCTATTCAAAAATGATATCGTTCACTTGCCCAAAAATTCACCGGTGGCCATATATGCCACAACCCAATAATGGCATCCCTCACTGAGTAATGGTAACAAGAGTCTAGGGAACACACAGGAGGAGCTCCGAAAATTTCTTCCGTATTCCAGATTAAGCAAAAATAATCGAAACTAACTTTAACCAGCCAAACAAGCACATTGAGACGAGTGCGCTACCCAAACTAACGCAAACTATCCCAAACTAACCCAAACAAACCCAAACTAACCCAAACTAACTCAAACTAACCCAAAACTAACGCAAACTAACCCAAAATATCCCAAACTAACCGTAATTAACCAAAGTCACTCGCTACGCGCGCTTGTCTTCCGTATTCCAGATTAAGCAAAACTAATCGCAACTAACTAACTTTAACTAGCCAAACAAGCGCACCCAAACTAACGCAAACTAACTCAAACTAACCTAAACTAAATCAAACTAACCGAAACTTAACCCGCCCTTAACCCAAACAAATCTAACTATGATTTTGGACGTCGCAAAATAGCGCCCCCTAAATGGAGCCCCTAGGGTCAACAATATTTTTAACGGTTTAAGGGGCGCCCGCCGAACATCTCTGCCGAACATCAACCTTTTGGACGTCAAATCGCCTTTTTTCTTTCGCGCAGCCTCGCCCTTAGGGGGCCTCGACTTTCTAATGTCCAGATTCGGTCGTCTCATCACCGAAAACCCCCGACGGCTGATTTTCGTCGAACTCGGACTTGCCTAAAGACGAGTTCTATTCCGAGCTCACGTTCCCCAATACAAAGAATTTTAGATTCCGGAAAAATGAAAATTTTCAAACCAACTTTACATTTTATCGAATACCTACCTTAACCTACCTTATTTGAACTCCTATCGAAAAACTGTATAGGAACTTTTCGATGGACCTTAGAACGACGCAAATACTGGCGCAAACCGATTTGAGATACCTCTTTTCGTTACCGAGAAAAAGGCGAAAATACTTCATACAATCAAACTGGATACGACACATTATAGTACCCGACGAGACCCATATTTTTCCCATTTAAAGTTTATCTCTAACTGTTACCGTTTTCGAATTATAGCCGATTTTCTGAAAATCTGGATTTTTTAAGCCATCTACGCGTGAAATTTTCGATTTTTTTTTTAAATACCCGTTTTTATGACGGAATCGGTTAAAGGGGTCCATTTACATGTCATTAACGTTAAAATTAAATTTTTAAAAATCCTACACGTCGCGTCGTCCAAAATGACGATTTTCCGTTTCTGAAATCGATGGGGCCCGATTGCGGGAAATGGGTTTGTCGGATCGAAAATCACGCAGAATACTTTCGATGTGAAACTTCTTAACGCGCGCCGGCAGTAAAATTTGAAGGTCGCGATCCCCGACACACGGCGGGCGTTCGCATCACACGGCGGGCGATACACGACGAACGACACGACCTGGCGAAACGAATTGTTATTGTGATATCTTTGTTAGTTTACAAGCAAAAAATATGGGATTTGCTCTATTACCTAGTCAAGACATCAGCGAAACTTTTATGAAGAATATTTTTTTCATATAGGCCTTCTTTTTTTGTTAATGGAGTGGTATATTAAAAAAAACTATTTTTTTAACCAAATCCGTTACGATATGTATAAGGCTAGGGCGTTTAAGTTTTAGAAGTTTCACTTCAGATATGCGCACATAGTGCACAACCCTTTTTTTAAAGTCAAATGCGTGAGGGTGCTCTTTGGAGGGTCTCGTTCGCCGATCACCAAAATTCGACCTCGTCCGGCTCCTATCGCGGATCCTATTCGCGGTAGGTTCTCGCCGACGTCAGATTTGAACTCGGCATCGTCGAAAACTCCTCACCCGAATTTGAACCCATTCGAACGTCAAATCCCCTCGGCCCCTAAGTGAGCCCCTAGGTCCCAATTTTTTTCGTGTATAGGACCGCCCGCCGAACAAAATTGACCAAAACTATCATTTTGGACGTCGCAAAATATCGACACCGAAACGGTGCCCCTAGGTTCCAAAAATGTTTTTTTCGTGTATAGGACCGCCCGCCGAACAAAATTGACCAAAACTATGATTTTGGACGTCGCAAAATATCGGCCCCTAAATGGAGCCTCTAGGTTCCAAAATATTTTTAACGATTTAAGGGGCGCCCGCCGAACTTCAACCCTTTCGGACGTCAAATCACCTTTTCTTCTTTCGCACAGCTTCGCTCCTAGGGGCCTCGACTTTCCAATGTCCAGATTCGGTCGTCTCATCACCGAAACCCCCCGATGGCTGATTTTCGTCGAACTCGGACTTGCCTATTTTTTCGCTCGTAAATTTTCGGAGCTTCTCCTGTGTGTTCCCTAGACTCTTTAGTGATGGTAGCTCTATTTATTGCGACGGAATGACTGTCAAATGCCTTTTAATGTGAAAGAAAATATTAATGATAGTCCTGTTTAAAGATGCACTCATACATATTTATGTCAGTTTTTTTAAAATGATTATATATTTTTTTCAGGTTACTAAACTGCGAACTTGCCCATAAACCTACTCTGCACACATGTCCTGAACGTATTTACCAATTGCATCGTAAAGGTGATATCAAACAGCATTCAGTCGAGCCTTTGAAGCATTCTTATGAAACCCCAAGGAATGAAATATTAAAGGATCATTTCAAAGGGCAGCTGATTAATCACCAAAACGAAGACACAAAAAGTTGGCATAAATGTCCAGAGTGTCCCTATAAAACAAGCTACAAACATAGTTTAGCATCGCATTCCATAACTCATAAGCCTGCTGATCAAGTCCAGTTGTTTCATTGTTTAAAATGTTCATATGAAACAAAGCTGAGAGGTAATCTAAAACGTCACATGAAGACACATAGAACTGCTGATCAACGTGGTAAAGACGCAAGAGTTTGGCATAAATGTTCAGAGTGTCCCTATAAAACAATCCGCAAATATGATTTACAATCTCATACCATAATTCATAAGCCTGCTGATCAAGTCCAGTGGTTTTATTGTTTAAAATGCTCATATAAAACAAAGCTGAAAAGTAATCTAAAACGTCACATGGAGACACATAGAACTGCTGATCAAATCCAGTGGTTTCATTGTTTACAATGTTCATATAAAACAAATCTGAAAGTTAATCTAAAACATCACATGAAGAAACATAGTCTTCGTGAAGATACAAGAGTTTGTCATAAATGTCCAGAGTGTCCCTATAAAACAATTTACAAAAGTAGTTTAACATCGCATTCCAGAATTCATAAGCCTGCTGATCAAGTCCAGTGGTTTTGTTGTTTAAAATGTTCATATAAAACATTTCGGAAAAGTAATTTAAAACCCCACATGATGAAGATACATAGAACTGCTGATCAACATGGTGAAGACGCAGGAGTTTGATATATGTTCAGTTCAATACTCAAAAGTAATTTAACAAAGTATAACATAATTCATAAGCCTGCTAATCAAGTCGAGTGGTTTTATTGTTTAAAATGTTCATATAGAACAAATCAGAAATACACTCAAAAAAACACGTGAAGACACAGAAGTTCAATATTCTGATGTTTATCATTCTTTGATCAAAACCACAACTTTTGTCTGCCTTGAACGATTTATTTCGATATGAACTTGAATGGTTTGTGGTTTTATTGTATTTAATATTTCACAATTTCAGATTGTCAAATAGAGCATTTAGTTCGTCATTACATAAAATTCAATATACATAATATAAAATTCAATATTTTGTTAAATTTCGTATCATACAATAATATCAACAAAATCACGCATTTAAATATTCTTGCATTGAGTAAAAGGTATGATTGAGGTACGCAACTCTTATTTTATTCTTCTCCCTCCCTTCTCTGCAGATGATTGAAGATTTTTAGTTGCATAATGTAACAGCTTTTTGCTGATTTACCTAATCCATGATTGGGTAATCTAAAAGTGTCTGAGGCCTTCAACGACACAAAATTCTCAGCATTCCTTCATATACGCAACAGTTAAGAATAAAACCTAAAATCACATTGAGAATTCCCAACTCACTAACCATTCCACGAAAGAGTGCCCTCCAGCGATAAAAGATATTGTGCGTATTATTTTTTTTTTGCACTATAATTACTTCACTTATCCTGGTTGCACTGTGGCGATCAAGGCCCGTTGACATTATGCTTGTTGACTGGTACTAACAAACTAGCGCTAGTCCGCTGGTACTGCTTGTGCTGTTTACATGCTAGTATGCACTGTTTTGTGCTAGTACTTAAATATATTATTTGACAAATGAGACGGTTTTGAAATTTGCTACCAATTTTCGAAAATGAGTGAAGTGGAAAAAGACATTGAAATAATAACTACAATGTTATAAGATGAATTAAGAAATATATCACATAAATGCTTTGTTTCGCTTGTCTATGTTATTATAATTGGCATCTTGAACATTCCACAATATTTCACATTCTTTATATAAACTGACAAATTTTACCGTCTCATTTTCACTCCATTTGTCTATAGGGGCCATTTTTATTTCTTCAACTGGTACATAAAAGTACAAACGCTTTTAACTTTACTGGCGCTAGTAAAATAAGCAAGAGACTAGCGCTAGCAAATGTTTACACTATACTTGTCGACTGGCATCGACCGACTGGTGCTAGCCAACAAGCATAGTGTCAATGCGCCTTCAGGCCTGGCACCTGATTTATTTTTAGAATTGTTTCAATAATTTAAAAAAAAAAATAAATTAAATTTTAATTGTGAAAAAAAATTAAATTACGTCTCGAATAAAAACCAGGGAGAAAACGATCAAATAAAATAATTTTATTTTAATTAACACGAATTAAAAACAAATTGAAGTTTAACTCTCGTGAAGTAACGAAAGAATCGCGAAAAAGGGTTAATCATTATGCCTAATAAAAGTATGCAACTAACACAGCTTGGATAAAAATTACCATTGAAATAAACTTTCAATAAACGGCATGGCGTTTAACTTCACACGATTCGGGATCCGATTTTAAAACGCGGTGACGTATACTTTAGATTTTTATTCGACTGCATCACGCAACTAGAGAAAACTAGCTTCAAGAACTAACTAACATTAAACGCAAGTCTCAAAACGCAGATCCCCCAAACTTTGTTCCAAAAAGAAAGCCATTGGTCAGGGGCGATTCTAATTTCCAGCCCCAGCGAATTAAATCGAAAGACCAAAAGTCATGACCTTATAAGGTTCAAATACCGCCTGGACTTTAAACCTGCACATGTGAGAGCTAATTTCCGTGCCTAAGCTTGGCATGGTGTCACGTTCAGATTTTGGCTTGAAGCACCCTCGTAGCTATTCCGTCCAGCATTCAGCTTTCGGAGGGATTCGTTGCGCGAGTCTCGGCTTGGTACGGCCCGACCGGATGGTGGGGGGGACACGAGTTTTGCGGAAGAAAGGACTGGTCTTTCTTTTTGACTAGAGAAGTGGTTCCGTAAGTCGGCCGTAGTTTTATCTCTCGCCGAAGGCGGATTTTGGTCGATTTACGGGGAAGTATTTCCGTTTTGGTTCTGGGAACCTGCTAGTGAGATACGTATAGTGTTCGTTGTTCGAAGTTTTATTAGCTGCTTCCACTTGGTCAACCCAGCCATTGTACGTCGTGTGTTTTGTTGTTATTGATTCGAGTGCCTTTTTAGTAAGGGCCGCATCCAGGGGGCTGAAGCCTTGACGAGATGTGGGAAGTCTCTACGCTATGGTAAACCTAGTTGGCGCTTTCACCAGCCTACAATAGTTCGGGTCTAGTCCGCCCGGAGCTTCCGGTTTAGCCTTGGGACAGAACCCTTACAGATAAGTTCTTAGTCTTAGGATTTGACTTTTCATTCTCCTGTGTCAGTGAGGCGATTGAATTTTTCCTGCGCTCCAGTTTTATGTATTTAGTTTAGAGCGCAATACTATTTTAGCTGACGCGTGTGCACACCGTTGGGGCCTGTAAAGTTTAATAATCAATCCTTCTTTGGGAATTTGTATTTAAGCCTGATTAATTGGTCTTTACTTGGCGGATTCAATCACTTGTTTTTTTTTGTCTGTGTATGGAATAAAGTGTACAATTTGTTTTTATTTGCGGTGTTTCATTTGGCTCGACAGTGTATATCGATTTTTTTCCCTTTTTCCAGCTGAGTTTTTTTTTGTCTTACCGGCGGAGTTTCAAGGACGGGGGTTGTGTAGCAAGTTCCGGGAACATCGCGGGTACTTCCACTTCGGTCCGTTTCGAAGTTGGTGGCGCCCAAACGAACTACACGTCGGAGCCGCGGCAATTGCCCGCTCGCCTAACAGCTTGCTGCAGGACTTTGCGTTTTGGTCCCGCCCAGTGTGCATCAAGTAGAGGAGACCGGGTCGAATTCGGTAGGTGATTTATTCTAATTCTTGGTGGAACTCATCATAGCTCCACAAGCTTTGAACATCTCTTAATTTAATTTAATTTTTAACTCACCTTTTTTTTATTTAAAAAAAAAGGATTTCCTTTTCGCAAGAAAAGTGCGTGGCAATTTTTCTTGCGAAAAGGAACTCACCTTTTTTTTAATTTAAAAAAAGGATTTCCTTTTCGCAAGAAAAGTGCGTGGCAATGGAAGATTTTGAATACTTGGATTGGAATGTAAAACCAGTTACATCTCGAAGAGTTGTTTTTGTCGAAAATTGGGACATTTGCGTCACTGCACGTGTTTTCAAGTGTAGGTGTTCGGATTCCGGATTTTTCTGGGGAACAAACGCGTCAAAAAGCTGCTACGAAAGCGTGAAATTATCGGAGAAAAAGTAGTCTTAGCTGAAATTTCATTTGTCGTGGGTCGTAATGCTCAAATGGGGCCGAGAATTTTATAATATAACTTTGATTTTTCAAGTTTGTTACTATGGTCACAGTATTGACCAAACTGAAAATTAGTGTCTTCCAGTTTTAGAGACTCGTGGAAGTAATTAAGTAAATCCATGTCGGCTCGAAAAGTAATGAAAGAAACGTTTAAAATTCGTCATCCGCCGAGGGATAGGGTGGTCAAACAGAAGCAATGGAGGCTAGGATGGCAGGTTCCGGATTAACATTAAGCATTAGACAGTAATTTTAATTTTAAATCATAATGTGTAGAGTGCTTGTATTGTAATGGTATAAGCATATACCCTGTATATCTACAGAATATTGTCATTATTAAATATTATCAGAATACATTTTATAAACTGCATACTGTTGCACAGATAGCAAAACACGCTGACCTGATTTGGGTAATCTTTGGTAATGTAACGTGATTGGGTTTAATTAAGATCATTGATACCATTATTGTAAGATCAACCATTATACAATCAATATACATACAGTTAAGTAAGCTCAGACTATTATTGAGGCCTCGGATGAAAGAACCTGACTCAAACTATTAACTTAAGTGAACACGATATGGCACCCCCAGATTGAGTCATTACACGATACCTCTGGAATACTAGGCAAATGCTCTACCTATCTCTGAGTTATACGGTCTCGCCGAAACGCTTATGTCAAAATTGAATATAAGTATATAGACCGGCATAGTTTTCACTTAAAAAAAAACATCAATTCTGCATTTTCAGTCTGACCGCTGCGATTTTTTGATATGTAACCTCCCTCTTAAAGGCTGATTTTCATATAGGACTGTGCTCCTACCGTGTCGTTTCCACTGTAAATCAAAAAATTGCATGTTCCATATAAAACGCACTGAACCCCTTATTTACATTTACACATATAGGACTGTGCCCCAGATAAACCCACACCAGATGCAAAAGTTCGGCAAATTCCTCGCCAGCCAACTTTATCCTTGACGTGGCGGTTATACGCGGCCTGCACCAAATAATCCCGGTATGTTAATAGAATTGTGCTTCAAAATTAAAATAGTTGATCTGCCCCAATTAAATGAAAACGTGTTTTGTTGGTGAACTGGTTCAGGAAAAATAAAAATTTGCAATAGCCATTCACTTTCTCTTTTCCCAACAGGCGGTCATGGAAATCTTGTGTTATTATGGTTGCACTGACTTTTTTATAGAAATTCCCCTAATACGCTTTAATGTATGCCGATTTAAGGTAATTTAAAAATTGCAAATGTTTCTGTTATCCTAATATAGAGCCTCAAATCGTGAAAAAATGCCTGCTACATTCGCGACATGACGTCATACGCGAGAGAGATCGTGTTAGTTTGTTTATTTAAACTTAAATTTGGTCATAACGTATCGGAATCGGTTCAAATGACTAAAATAAATTAGAACTAACTGAAACTAACCGGAAGTTGATTGAACAACTAACCAAAACTAGTCAAAAGCACCAAAACAGGCTAAAACGTATCGGAATAGGTTACAAACATTAAAATAAGTTAAAACTAACCAAAACGAGCCAAATTTTAAGGACGAACCAAAAACATCAGTTTTGATTATAACATATCAGAACCGATCCAAACGACTAATATAAATTGGAACTAGCTAAAAGTATCCAAAAGTGGATTGAATAACTAACCAAAAGCAGATAAAAGCACCAAAATTGGCTAAAATCTATCGGAACAGATTCAAAGTATTAAAGTAAGTTAAAACTAACCCAAATTAGCAGAATATTGGCGACTAACCTAAACTAACCAAAAACATTAAAATTGGTTATAACCTATCGGAACTGGTTCAAATGACTAAAATAAATAAAAATAGCATCCAAAAGCACCAAAAAGGGCTAAAATGTATCGGCACAGATTAAAAATATTAAAGTAAAAGAAACTAACCCAAATTAACCAAAGTTTGGCGACTAACTAAATTGGAACTAACTGAAAGTTGAGAATGACCAACCAAAACTAACCAAAAACATTAAAATTGGTAATAACGTAGAGCAGCCGGTTCAAATGACTAAAATAAATTAAAACTAACTGAAATTAACCGAAGTTGGTTGAACGACTAACCAAAAGCACCAAAAAGGGCTAAAACATCAAAACAGATTAAAAACATTAAAGTAAATTGATACTAACTTAAATTAGCCGAATTTTGGTGACTAACTAAAATTAAGCAAAAACATTCAAATTGGTTATAACGTATCGGAACCGGTTCAAATGATTAAAATAAATTAAAACTAACCGAAAGCTGATTGAATGACTAACCAAAAGCACCAAAACGGGCTAAACCGTGTCGGAATCGGTTACAAAAATTAAAGTAAGTTTAAACTAACCAACACAAGCCAAATTTTGGTTCAAATGACTTAAATAAATTGATGCAAACTGAAACTAACCGAAAGTTGATTAAACGACTAACCAAAAGCACTAAAACGGGATAAAGTGAATCGGAACAGGTTCAAAATATTACAGCAACGTTATAGCTAATTATATATTAATCGATTTTCCTATCTACAATTGGGGGCTAATTTTTTCGGTCTTCATATCCGCACTGTTTTAATTATGATAGTGTTTAATATTAATGTTAAAATGCATTTCTTTAATTAAATATACCTATTATAATCACTCGTGTTTGTATTTTTACCTTTTTAAACTCTGCCTTTAAAAACTATTTGAATTACAACACAAATCACATTTTTGCGTTTTTATTCATCGTTTTCAATGCCCCCCGGTTGCATCTGCGAAGGACTGAATTTTTTGTCAAGCAAAATTTTCGATGAGAATAATATCTTCTTTTGAGGCATTCTATATACGGTTTGAATTTGTTTAAAGATTCTTTTCGATTTACTTGAAAGAGTAGAGAGCGGGGGCGGGGCGTTTAAATTGGCCGCAAGGACAAGGACATTTCTTGTCTGTGTCAAAATATATTTTTTGACACTTTCGTAAGCAATTTTGCCAACCTATTTGAAGGGTCGCGCCTAGACCTAAGATCGCCCGGGTGCTAGCAAGATTTTTGCATCTTTTGTCATAAGAAAGTAGCTACAGAAAAAAAATTGCTGGTTCAGACTAGGGTTCATATATGATTTTGTTTAACACATTTAGAATAAAAAACATTATTTTAATTACTTATATAGCTACATTTTAACATTATACAGGATGTTTAAGTAAGAGTGGCCACCGGCCGAAAACTATTTATTTATTCCAGAAATGTTGAAAACAATGTTACTACTAAAAAAATCATAGTGGGCCGTAATTTTTATTTTTTTAATCTGTAATTTTGATACAAAGTACAATTTTTGAATATCTATATTTTAAAACAAATTCTGTCAAAAACGGTTAATTTGGGTTACTTACTTATTTTAATACCTTTAATCAGTTCCGATACGGGTTCTGGTGCAGATAAGGTAACTTCTTAATAATGGGTTTTTTTGGAAAAATTTTGGTACCAATCGATTCGTTTTTTATTTTCTTTCCAAAAAAGTGAGGATCATCGAGATATTATCACGTTTTTTTGGTAAAAAATTGATATTAATAGTTCGTAATGTCGGTGCAGTAGGCCATACTTTTATGTCAGAAGTGACGTTTTAAAGACAATTTAAGCATCAAGTAGTATTTTTCAAATGTCAAATTTGACAAAAAACTCAATATTTTTTGATAAATACAACTATCACTCATTTTGTCAATATTTTTATATGCAAATTATTAAAAACTTTAAATTATTGCAACTTACATGGGGTCTGGTTGAAAAGATAATAATTTATAGGTTGCCCGCGTCCGCCTTGCAAACTTTCTTTTGTTTTCAAGGAGGTGTCTAGAATAGTTTAAGCGATTCTGGTTGAGATGAAGCAAAGAAAATTTGAAGAACCACCACATTTGTGCCTCCAAAGATCAAGTTTTAGGTTTAAACTTGTGTAAAATCACTAAGACACCTTACTACTTGCGCAGGTGAAAATCAAGATCAAGCAAATTTAAAAATTTTAAAACGGTAAATAAATTTGACATACTGACACGGAGGTCTCGGTCAAGGTTGCCAAACGTTGCAACGCATATATTCTCTTATTGAAAATAAGGCAATGTGATCGCCCTTTAGCCAATCCAAAGTAAGCCAAATAAGCGCGCTACATTTCATGCGTTGGCCAGGTTGGCCTCCGCACACTCCGGGAGTAAAGCGAACTCAAATTAATGTAATAAATTCTGTTTTATGAAATAATTTATTTTTTACTTAGTTTCGGTTAGTTTGGGATGGTTGTTGTGTTTGCTATTCGAGAGAGAGAAGTGAGTAATAATTCAAACTACTTACGACTTATTATGAACTACACCGAGCTACCTACGGCCATTGTTTATATAAATATAAACAATGTTACGACCTACTCCGAGGTCCTACGATCTACTCCATGCTAGTCTAAGCTACTTACGATCTCCTCCTAGTTACTTCGAGCAACTCTGCGCTACTTACCACCTACTCCGCGCTAGCTACGACCTTCTCCAACCTAGTCTCAGTTGTATCATACTCCAAACTGATCTAAGTTACTTATGTATGACCTACTCCAAGCTAGTCTAAGTCACTCCGCGCTATTTACGACCTACTCCAAGCTACTCCGCGATACCTACGATATACTCCAAGCCAGTCTGCGCTACCTACGAGCTACTCCAACCACTCCAAGCTAGTCAGAACCACTCCGCGCTACCTACGCCCTAGTTCGAGCAATCTACAAACTACTCTGAGCTACTTATGACCTGATCCAAGCTACTCTGAGCCACTCCGCGTTACTAACGACCTACTCCAAGCTACCTACGACCTACTCCAAGCTACTACGAGCCACTCCGCATCACCTACGACCGACTCCAAGCTACTCTGCGTTACCTACGACATAGTTCGAACTACTCCGAGTTAGTTTGGGTTACCTTTGGGTTAGTTTCGTCTCGGTTTAGGCACTACGCACGTACATGAAAAATGGCATGCAAACGTAGGGGAAACAATTTCGGTTAGCTTGGGTTAGTTCCGTCTCGTTTTATGCACTACGGACTTGCATGAAGAATGGCTTACGCGAATCGCAAGCCATTCTTCATTCAAACCTCTTAGAAACAATTTCGGTTAGCTTGGGTTAGTTCCGTCTCGTTTTATGCACTACGCACTTGC
>MU190233.1:946-14851 GCA_016904865.1 Pissodes strobi | reverse complement strand
GGTTAGCTTGGGTTAGTTCCGTCTCGTTTTATGCACTACGCACTTGCTTCGCGCAAGCCATTCTTCATTCAATCCTCTTAGAAACAATTTCGGTTAGCTTGGGTTAGTTTGGGTTAGCTTGAGTTAGTTCCGTCTCGTTTTATGCACTACGCACTTGCATGAAGAATGGCTTGCGCGAAGCGCAAGCCATTATCTTCATTCAAACCTCTGAGAACCAATTTCAGTTTGCTTGGGTTAGTTTGGGTTAGTTCCGTCTCATTGTATGCACTACGCACTTGCATGAAGAATGGCTTGCGCTTCGAGCTTCATGCAAACCTCGGAGAAACAATTTCGGTTAGCTTATTGGGTTAGTTTCGTCTCGTTTTATGCACTACGCACATGCATGACGAATGGCTTGCGCGAAGCAAGTACCAAAAACAAATATCTCTTAAATATCTGTATATTTGTATTATACTTTTCTTCCTTATTCCTGCTCCTAATTCTGCTGCTGCTAGTCCCGATCTCTTTCCGCATGACCAGTGTTGTTGCCGAATTGGTACTTTCTATTTTTCAAAAAGCGATCCTATTAACACTGAGTACTGCTTACGGCATCCGTTGCAATAAAAAAAAAATTCCAAATGGTTTGTCCGCCCGCTGTTTAATTGTGCACTGTCTTCGGCACCGCCGATTTTTACACCTTAAATTCTCCCTTAGTAATACCACACTGTGGTAATACTTTACCTACTAAAAAATCGTATAGTTCTCATTCCTATACTTTAATACGATTTCATATAGCTCGAATGAACCGTGAATTTCCATTTTTATTGCGTTTTGAATGTTTTGATTACGATCTTTAAAAAGCTTTCGAAATGCTGTCAACAAATCGACATTAACGGTTTTAAATTTGGCTTTTGTTAACTTTGACATTTTGCCTCGCATTTTGCAAAGCCTACTTGATGCTCAATTTGCTTTAAAAACGTCGCGTCTTTAATGGAAATATGGCTTATTGCACCGACATTACGAACATTTAATATCAATTTTTTACCAAAAAAAGTGATAATATCTCGATGATCCTCACTTTTTTGGAAAGAAAATAAAAAAAACGAATCGATTGGTACCAAAATTTTTCCAAAAACCCATTATTAAGAAGTTATCTTATCTGCACCAGACCCAGTAAGTTATAATTACAGTGTTAGATATTCCTAAATAACCTTAAACTATAACTCGGCATGTCCAAACTCCAATTACTCGGCTAATCTGTAAACAATCTATCACTGCTATTTTACTATTTTAGACACAACCCTCCAAGAAAGGCGAAAATATATTCTTGATTCCCAAATACCTCGAATCAGCAATTAAAAACCATAATTAACAAGGCAGAAAACAGTGGATGGCCATCAAGGTGTATTATCGAACTGAAATAATGAAACCAAGCCAAATGATTAGAAGAAGGGTTCCTTTCTCCATTTAGAAAGACAGCATAATAGGACAAAACCCAGGGGAGAATACCAATATACAACGAAGCTTTGTGGTTCCAGCTGCAACAATATATCGTGTGTGTAAAGTTAATTCGTTCAAAAGAAAGCATGTGCATTTGATATATCAAGACATAAATATGAACTATTTGCTTTAGAATACCTGGTTTAATGGATTGGGTTCCATGCTTTTCCAATACTAGTCCTATTGTGGTGATTATCTAATTTTTGTAGTCTACTTTAATAAATAATGTGATGTTTGATTCTTTTCCCTCCAGAAATAGATCAATTTTGGTCGACTATAGTGGACCACGTATGTAAATTTTTATTTTGGTCCTTCGCTATTTCGTCCAGAAACCAGGTTTTTGTATAATATGAAATCGTAGCCTGTTACATGATTATTATTTTTAATTGAACGGTGTTAGGTGCTTTTGTTGTACACTTCTATTAGGTAAAATGAACCCTTGTTCGCGATTTTGGCATTACTTCGTGAAAATTAAACTTCAATTTGTTTTTAATTCTTGTTAATGAAAATAAAATTATAATTTTATTTGAACGTTTTCTCCCTGGTTTTTATTCGAGACGTAATTTAATTTTTGAACAATAAAAATTATGTTGAAGAAGTAGTCCATAATCTCGCAGTGGAGTTAAAATGTAGAAGCGAAATAAAAGTCTTTAAGTCTTCCTCCACTTAATGTATTGAGCAATTTAGCTCAGGTAGCTCGACATGTTTCGAACATATAAATGTTAATCATCAGGAGAGCTAAAAGAATCTACCCTTATTCAAGTGCTCAAGTTAATACAATAACACGTAATAGAATACAACACAAAAGTATAATTTAAACCAACGGCTACAAATGAAAATCTACTCACCAGAGCTCGGGTCCGAAGACCACAGTAAGGAGGGGAAAAATTCAACCCTTAGGAGGAAAGTACCATCCTATCATGTAGAATAAAATGTAGGAGGAAGAAAAGAAGAAAATTCACTGAAAAAGAGAGATTGATTGCTGGAAATTTGTCATACCATAAATACAATAAAAATTATATAAATTTTTTTTAAATTGTTGAAACAATTCTTAAAATAAATCAGGTGCCAGCCCTGATCGTCACACTAAGTCGAGATGGCTGACACGGGAATTTCTTCGGTGATTATCGGTGAAATCTCAACAGGATGCCTGAGATTAACTCAGATTTAAAAATAGATAACCACCTAGAAATGTTGACTCGAAAGTAACCTTCCTTTCCGAAAAATCATGATGGAACCGCGCGCATTCGCAAAGCGATACCAGACGCAAGAACCTTACCATCGCGGCCTTTCATAGCGGACCAATGAAAATGGGTCCCTTAACATGCGGCGCGTTAAAACACAGAGGCTATGGCGAATGCGCAGGAAAAAATCTATAATCGAATTAAATATCGAACTGCATACCCAGGGCGTACCTAAAATTCTCTAACTGAACATGCTCCAATTAGTGATAAAAACGCACCGTCACCTATTTAGGGTTGACGAGAGATATTGCATCTTTTGGTGGCTAAATTCAAATAATCTCGCATTAGGTCATAAGCAGAAGGAGAAAGTATAACATAAAAGACTTTGCTGTTGTTGATGGTGAGTAATATTTCTGTTTCATTACGAGCAGATTTATCTGATCGATCAAAAGTAGGTAATATTCTATTATACAAATTATTATCTTCCGCATTTAAATTATTGGACTGGCTATAATCTTGTGAAGTCTCTAAATTAAGTAAGCTTAAGGCTTGTTTAAATAATCCATGCTTGCCTTTAGAAAATCACAAAACATGAGCGTTGCGGACTCGTTCCTTTCACAAAGTATGAATTTGTACAGAAACAATATGTTTTCAAGCTGAAACTACCTGCTTAGTTTCATTTCAAAAGGTAAAATCCATTTTAAATCATTGTAAGCCAATTCATTACCTTTCAAAAAAACTTTTACGTTCATATGATTTTCCACTGAAATATGATTTCATTTATACGCTTATTGGTCAAATCTAGACTATAAAAATATAATTTTGAGCTACTAGGTAAGAGGAAAATATCCTCATGAATAATATCAGTTGGGACTAAACGTCTATCACAAACTACAGAATACTTAGTGGACTACCAATCAGCTTTTAGAATCGCTTTTAGCTACTGAATTTTCAGTTTTCATGTTTTGGGAAGTGAAACACTGATTCACTCTTTTCCCCTACTTTTAAAGCATCAGGATAATTTGAATTGCATCCTGGAATGCAGCATGTTGAAAAATAAATAAACAAATAAACAAAATGTAAAGAAGTGTACCGACTTACCACCTTTTCAAAGTAAACATATGCGACTACATATATTTTTCACTAATTTTAAATCTTATTCATTTATTTAGACCTACAAATCGGCTATAAGCTAAAATAAACAACACTATCAATAAATGAAGTGGACACATAATGTTCACTAGCGAGAGCTACAAGATACGAAAAACATCAAAAATATTATTTGCCGCCATTAGAGTAAAGTGAACGACCGAGCCGACCGCCCGCTTTCACTTTTTTACTGATATTACGGAGAATCCGCACCAAAAATAGTAACTAATACTTCGTAGAGGTTCTTGGCAATCACTTCACATAAGATTTTTGTAAAATATCAACGAAAACCCCGTAAAAAATGCAATTTAATTAGGAAAACCGAAAACAAGCGACCTGTTTCCCTTAAATTTGCATACTAACCTGTCAAATGTCACGTGATTAACTTATCCGTAGCCAACGTTGCGGGTGTTTGTACTTCGGAATAAGGGGTAAAGGTGAATGTGGTTCTATATACTACATATTAGTACTCTCATGTCTAAAAACTTTATACAATGTACCTTACTAATTTATAAGTGGAAAAAAAATATAAAACGCTGTTGGAAGGCTTTATTTAGCATATACACATTAGTATACCGACAAATTGCCAAAATCGTAGGGTCGGTATATGCTTTCACATTATCATCGATCAAAGAAAGATAAGCGTCAAAATACTGAACCTCTAATTTCGTTTCTCCTTTTTTTGTCTAGGTATAACTGTTTGTGTCCAGTTTCGGATATGGAACTGGTGGGTTTCACATAACTGGAACACTACTATTCGACTGTTCGATGTGTCCATGATTCCACGTGGGATATTACAGAAAACTTTCGATTGGTTTTGTATGAACACTTGACATTAAACCACCTGTTTCGACAAATATTTTATGCACCATTTATACACTTTTCGAGATGTCTTGAAAGAGATTATTTAACACTCAAACCACTGGATTTGCTCAGCAGGGGCAGGGTTATTTATGAATTATGGTAGGTATGTCGTGGCCAACTACCTCTTAGATTGTTTTTTTTTGGATTAGGAATACTCTGAACATTTATAACAAACTCTTTCGTCTTCGCCTTTTTGTTCTGCAGTTTTATGTGTCTTCATGTGGTTTCTTAGATCATTTTTCCGTTTTGTTTTATATGAACATTTTAAACAATGAAACCATTGGATTTGATCCGCAGGCTTATGAATTATGGTATGTGATTTTAAACTACTTTTGTGGATTGTTTTAAACGAGCAATCTGAACATTTATGCCAAACTCTTGCGTCTTCGCCTTGTTGATCAGCAGGTTTATGAATTATAGTGTGCGCTTTTAAATTACCTTTGTAGATTGATTTAAAGGGGCATTCTGGACATTTATGCCAAACTTTTGCGCCTTCACCTT
The DNA here is from genome assembly GCA_016904865.1 of Pissodes strobi. Lineage (NCBI taxonomy): Eukaryota > Metazoa > Arthropoda > Insecta > Coleoptera > Curculionidae > Pissodes > Pissodes strobi. Next base: position 9,674 of record MU190233.1, on the reverse strand, counting down.
CCTGATCAAGAGTTACATGTGTCTTCAAGTGGTTTTTCAGATAATCTTTCCGACTTGCTTTATATGAACATTTTAAACAATGAAACCACTGCGTTTGATCAGCAGGCTTATGATTTATTATGGCATGAGACTGTAATTGATCTTTGCGAATTGCTTTATAAGGACACTCTGGACATTTATGCCAAGCTCTTGCGTCTTCGCCTTTTTGATCAGTACTTCCATGTGTCTTCAGGTGTTTTCTTAAAGAACATTTCCCATTTGTTTTATATGAACATTTTAAACAATGAAACCACTGAATTTGATCAGCAGGCTTATGAATTATGGTATGCGCTTTTAAATTACCTTTGTAGATTGTTTTAAAAGGACACTCTGGACATTCATAACAAACTCTTGCGTCTTCACCTTGTTGATCAGCAGTTCTATGTGACTTCAGGTGGTTACTCAGAGACATTTTCCGAATTGTTTTGAACGAACAATCTGAACAGTGAAACCACTGGATTTGATCAGCAGGCTTATGAATTATGGTATGTCGCGGTAAATGATGTTTGTAGATTGTTTTATAGGGACACTCTGGACATTTATGCCAACCTTTTGTGTCTTCGTGGTGACTAATCTGGTGCCTCTTGAAATAATCCCTCGATATTCCATTTTTTGCAGGTTCATAAGAATACTTCAAAGACCTGACTGAATACTGTTTGATATCGTTTTTGCCACTCGATAGGTAAAGACGTTCAGGAAATGTATGCAGTGTAGATTCATGGGCAAGTTCGTACTTTATTAACCTGAAAAAAAATCCTAGGATTACATATGTAATTGGTATATGCGTGCATCTTTAAAATAGGACTATCATCATTAATATTTTCCTTCGCATTAAAAGAGCGTTTGACAGAGTTCAACATAAAAACTATTCTACAATTAGGAATGTCACATTTATTGTCGAGTTTAAAATCAGCGGTCGAAAATCCGCAGTGTATTTCTTTATTAGAATTACTTAAGATATTTCTTTAAGAATATGGCTGTACCACAACCTTTAATAAGAGAAGTTGAAAAGTAGAGATAACCAGTCTGATGGCTTTTGGTGTCACGGTTTCACTTCTAAAAAATTACCTTCCAATGAAAAATAAAAGATTTGGAAGCCTATTCCATATTTGAAACCGCATTGATGTTGATGAAGTGTGTATTTTTATGTGTTTTGCATCAAATGGAATGGAATTGGTAACAGAGTTGTCGACATATTCTTTTCTTTAACTAAAACGAGTTTTATCCACAATACCGACACAGAATTATTGCACTCGACCCGCATTTTGCTAACCATATTAGCATCATCAGGAGTTTTAATCATCTCCTGATGATGCTAATATGGTTTGCGAAACGCGCGTCGAGTGCAATAATTCGGTTTCGTTATTGTGGATAAAACTCCGTTTTAGTGCATTTTGCCGAAGGTTTCAAACCCCAACATAGATATTCTTTTCTTAATGCTTTTAAAAGATTTATAGCTCGAAGAGAGACTAGAAGCCCTAGCCACTATCTGATCAATATGAGTGGTGAAACCGAATTTCACATAGAAAACCACACCCATATCCCTCACCACAGTGCATCTAGTCAAGGTGAAGCCATGTATAGTGTAATTAAGAAGAGTTCGATTTTTAGATCGAAAGTGAGAAACAACGTTGCACTTGGAGATGTTTAAGTGAAGTCTGTTAGCCACGCACCACTGACTGACATATCGATACTCGCTTGACGGGACACATGGTCGTCGAGTGTGTTGATGCGGTGGAACATTTTATCGTCAGCATATGCAAAAGACAAAAAAAATATCCATACAGGGTGTCCCACTAAGGGCGGCGAGGTAGCATATATGGGAAACTATAGATGCTACAGCGTCGGGAAAAAAATTTCATAACTAAAGCAGCCAAGAGAAATTGCTGGAAAATATTTTTACGTTTCGAAAACTGCCGCAAGATGGCGTAACTGCTAGAGTAAATAATAAAAACTAACTTTTCTCCAAAAATACCCAGTATTCGGGACCAATTTAACAACACCAACAAACAGCTTGACTAATTCTGCGTCAGTTCGGTTTATAGCTTTTTGTGGTATCTTCAACAATAAAGGTGGGGGAAGATGATACATAATTAAATATTCAAATTGTTCTATCTCCCCTCCTTGTTAATGAAAGATAACCAAGTGGGGACTCGTTTGAAAGAGAATTTAAAACTCTTTCAAATTCTAATTCTTATGTGGGCCGTTAATTAGTCTTACACGAACTACAGGGCGTTATTTAAAAAAGGTTCAGTTGGATAAAGAAAATGATGAATCTTTTTGACGACCATTTTAAGCCTGCACTGCAGCGTCTGAGCCATAGGTCCTAAGAGTGAGCATTTTTGGATTGAATGCAATATCTGCCGAAACGAATAGGGCCCAGCTGACGCAAGAAATTGCAAATTTTGTTCAAGACATCACAAATTCAGGGGAGGCAGTTGGGGTCCTCGATCAACCTAGGTAAGAAATGGTACCGCGAGAAAATATTGAAGAATAATGTATTGTAATGTTATAATAGATAATATTTAAAAAATACTTATATCAACAGTAATAACATTGCATCGTTTACATTACTACCTACACGTTAACCTCGCGCATGAAAAGTTCATCAATAACTTGACTTTTTTTTGAAAAGAAGATTTCTAAGATTAGAAGTAAAAGGGTTGTAACAGTCCGATTTGAGCCAGTGTAAAATATTTTTAAATTTCATTTTATATACTGCATTTGGCAAAAAAATGCTGTATTTTGCGGTAAGAATTATTGAAAAGAGGTCAATACTCTTCGGTTAACTAATTCTAAATTTATTGATTCTATTTGCTGTCAATGTAAATTAATTTTATTCTAAATATAGGTTAACGATATATTTGTATTAGCTTTTATAACTCTGTTGTGGCCTCGAGTAGCTATTTTGGTCATCCATTTCTCTTATGTAGCCCTCAGACACGTTGTGATTATATTTATTTTAGTTGATAAGCGAACCACATACGCTTAGGTTTGATCTAATCACTAAAATAGGATATTATGTTATTAGTATAACTTTGCTTAATTTATATTACATTACCGTAGAACGGCCAACAAACAGTTTTATATTTTTAAGAATTGTGTTAATAAAACCTGCTTTTAGGGTTCATTAGATTCGTCAAATTCATGTTTTATTTTCGGTTTAAATATTTCATAACTTTTGAGTACTTCTGATAAAACTTTTTGGGACCTCTGGCTGGTTTCAGATATTTATATTTATCTTTCCACGCGGCCTGCTGTAATCCTAACAATATTCGGTTGGTACTGTTTGCCAAATGAAAGAACCTGGACGGAAAGAATGCGAGCAAAAAATATCATCGCATATTTAGATGCTGCCACATTTTTTTCCCAATAATCCTAATTTATTTTCTGTCTAGTTTCCTATAGTGAATTTACATATTTAAATTTCCTACTTGAATACTTAATTTTGTTATTTTCCCTAATACTACTGTCTTCTATTATTTACTATTTTATTTACACAGGGAAATACGGAATACGCAATAAGTATACTATAATATTTATAATGTTTATATTTTATTCGCCTTCAAGCTATTTAAAATACGCGACAATAGGCAACAGTGCGACGTTTACTTGATTTTTAGCGGGGAGGCAGTTTCGTGATTGGTCGCAGGATATATTAAATACACTTTGACCCTAGACCAACACCTAATTTTTTTTATATATTTTAAAATTTCGGCAGCGACTTGCTTTAGCCATTGGCGTGGAAATTGCCGATGCCGAACTGTGTGGTTATTTATATTATTTGGTTTGTAGGGTCTGGTGATATATAGGTTTTGTCGATTTTGCAAATTCTCTTTTTTCACTAGAAAGGGGGTGTCCTATATAGTAGTTTAAGCCAAAAAGTCGGAAGATCTGCTACATTTGAATCGAAAAATGCCCTCAAAGTTCGAGTTTTGACACAAATTTTCAGCACCACTTCACAAAAACACTAGAAATTTAAACACATCTGAAAATCAATTGTCGGGTGAAAATATTAACTAGGATACATTTGCGTCGAACGAGAGACCTCCGTTTTGTTCCGGTCCTAATTTAAAGCGACTCATAGCCATAGCCCCATTAAACAAAATTAAATTTTACTTGTAAATATCCATCCTCCTTTTTACTGTCAACTGTCACAATAGCCAAAACAAAGATTTTTAAGAAGGCACACTGTTGCCAGACGTTTACTGTAGTTTCGTTAGCAAAATTCATTAGAAAAATGGTGCGCTGTAAGCGCAGCTTATTCACTACCAGCTAGTCATCTTGCGGCGGCATCCTTTGATTTGGGAAAGTCAATATCCAAGTTTTGCAAATTTTACAAGAGGGTCATGACTAAATATTGTTTTAAACGCCTGGGCATCTGAATAATACTTTTGACAGTTCGTTTAATTTAAAATATGCTTTTTCTACTAGCGTGCGTAAAGTACTCACTTTACACACTCTCTAAGATTCGTAAAATAGGCTTTTTTAATGTGCAGTGCGTAAAATAAGTTATTTTACGCACTAGTGCGTAAAGTAAATATGACATATTTTTTGACGTTTAGGGCAGTGCGTAAAATAATATATTTTACGCACTAGTGTGTAAAATAATTTATTTTACGCACTAGTGCGTAAAATAATTTAATAATATTTTTGCTTTTTCATATATTTTTCGGTAGTAGAAAAAAATTTTGTATGCTACTCATGTGTAAAGTACCCTTTTTTTTTATTCAATTTCAATTACATTTTTTTATCAATATTCCCATTCATAAAAAAAGGTTCACTTTACACACGTGTTGCATAAATAACCATTTTATCGTCTAAAATCCGTTTAAAACGATTTTAAAACGCACAATTGTATAAAAATCCGAAATTTCCGAACCTCTCAGGGCGATAGCCGAGGCTTCGGACGAATTTGTCATGTATTTTGAAGCGAAAATTCATTTTAAATTCAACTGTGGAACTGAACCGCTCAGGGCGCAGTGCCCGACACTCCAACTTTCCGATTTCGATAGAGTTGACTAGCTGGTAGTGAATATAAGCTGTGCTATAAGTGTCTCTGCTCTTTTTTTATTTAGGTCATTGATTTTTTTATTGCAGCAGCACATCCTATATTGCTCGACGAGCGGTGTGTGTGCGAAGATGTTGATTGACACGGTTCTTGAATAGTTAGTTTGGGGAACAGATGTCCTGGGAGCATATTCGCATGTAACAGGCAAGATGTCCATTTGGCAATGCCGATCATTTTTTCATATGTGACGTACACGATAGCATTTAGTCAGATGTCGTGACTGTTACATAGAATCAACAAATAAGTCTTCAATTATTTGTACATGCATGGCCCTCCGCTCGCTTCGCTCGCTACGGGGGCTCAACGAACAGAAACTAACCAAGTGTTAATCAAAACTAACCCAAAATAAAAAAGTAAAATAAAAATTTTGGGTTAGTTTTGTTTAGCACTTGGTTAGTTTCTATTTGTCGAGCCCCCGTATAGGGAGCGAAGCGAGCGGAGGGCCATGCATGAACTGTTTAAATAATTGAAGACTTATTTGTTGATTCTATGTAACAGTCACGACATCCGACTAAATGCTATCGTGCATGTCACATATGAAGAAACGTTCGGCATAGTCAAATGGACATCTTGATTGTTATATCCGAATATGCGTCCTGGGAGTGAGTTCCACACACACTTGCATTTGGTGATTATTATACGTGGTTAACTAATTTTTATATATTTCGGATAACTCTTTTAACTGACCTAATTTAGAGAAATTAAAATTTTTATTACATAACAATTCAGAACGTTCTATAAAGAGCGTTGTGGAACATACTTGCTTCAATATTGCCTAACTTTTAATACAAAAATTGAATGCTAGAGAATTTATATGAATTAGCTATGATAAACCGTTTTTTTTCCAAATTAAGCGACGCGACGTCATCAATGACGTAAATATAAAACCTTCGGGAAACCAACTCTACTTATTACTACAACATATTTATGTAATACATACAACAAATAATATCATAGAATACTATCTTTATTATAAAAATGAGATATTATTATATGACATATTTTGTACTATAAGACTGTAATATAAAAAAAACTGTAATTAATTTGAACGTCTTAAACTAATCAATATTATCAATAATAATATGGTAAGAATAACCTCGTGCGCCTATGGGAAGGCAAGATTTTTTACGAGCTAGTCCTCTACCCCCTTCAGTCGTTGTTAAGGTTCACTCGCTTGGCGCACTATACTGTTGGCAGCATTGGGTAGTAGGAATGGGCTATTTCCCATAATTGCTGCTGTCGATTTAGATTTTTAAAAGTTTATCGGTTTGTTGGGGAATATTTTCTAGTATTTCTTGAACCATTTAATTTCAACTCATTAATTGTGGCTGCCGCCGTCGTTTTACTATCATAATAAACGATAATTAAGTCGTTTATTATCTTAGAATTATTCCTCGTATCGAATCACTTGACATTTTTCAGCTCATCACTTCTTCTTGATTCGACGTTCTTTTTTTCTAATCTCATGATAGTGGAAAGGCAAATTGACGGAAACGAATAGAGTTCTTCTAGAAATACCCTTCGAGGCGAAAGGAAGGTTTGCTTTAGTGCAGTCATAGTGACTCAACATTTAGTATTGTAATTTTATACTACCCTTCTTTGGGGATTTTGTGTTGGTTTATGTTTGTGTTTTGACACGACCGTATCGGGATTTAACTACTGCACTAGGTAAGCATTTTCTCTGGAATTATTTTTTTTTCTATTGCTTGGGAAGCACGCGGACGCCATGATGCTAAAGGCTATTTTCTCTTATTTCTAGAGGCTTTTCGAGCTCATTTACAAGACCGAGACCGTCAAATCTCCAGCAACCCTCACACACCTAAATTAACGATTTAATTGCCTTATCTGTGTTAACCCTTTTTTTTTGTACATTGTCCACCATTTGCATTCCATGGGTTATCTTATCTATTCCATTTTATCATATCTGAATTTTTATTTTAATGTGACTTTAGTTTTTGATCATATGGGAAAGTTAATATTTTCTTTTAGGGGCGATTCATGCCTATCTCTTTTTTATATATTCAAGTTGCCTGTACCTAAGTATTTCTTTTATTTGCTGATGGTCATTGAAAATCCATTGATAATTTTTGGGGGGATTTGTTTTATAAAGAAAATATATTTTTGCAGGGGAAGGGGGGGGGGGGGGGGTATAGTTTTTTCATTAAAGTAAGGAGGCTTTGCCTAATGCGTATTGGGTTATTACAGGGTCCTATCTCCGGGCCAGTTCTATCACCAGGCTACAAATCCTATCTCCGAGCTACACGACAGCCGATTCTATCACAGGGCTACAAGCCTTAACACCGGGCTATCGAGTCCTCGGCTAGTTCCACCCTCGGGGCCATCGAGGGCCATAGCAGTACTACAGGTGCCCGGCGTCTCCACTAGAGTTCGACGACAGGATCTGGGTATCGTACAGAAGCCTAAGTTTATTAATTCATTTATTTTCCTGACCGATTGATATAGTCGCTCTTATATATTTTTTTAATATAAATCAAGTATTGACCGCCAAGCTCTAAGATAGCTCTCATTAATTTTCTTCTTCATTTATTCATTTGTTTATCTAGTCGATTGATATAATTATTGTGGTCATTTATCAATACATATTATCGCTACATTTAAAATTGGTGCAGCTACCAGCGCACGCATACGTATATGTAATAAACTTAGGAAAACTAAAGTGATCACTTCGGATTGTAGTGTTTAGAACATTTAGTTGTAAGGCATACAGTACCGAGTGTTAACAACAGAATTGGTCTCCGTACAATCACCATATTGTACCACTATTATTAATTACTTGACATTCCTTTGCGTTTAAATAGCCAAAAATTTTACTGTAGTATTGTTGCTGTGTTAAAAAAAAGACTTAGTAGCAAATAGATTGTTCCTTAAATTATAGATTGTGTTTTCTTGTTAAGTTAGATTGAGTTCCTTTGTTTGATAAGCGCGCCTAGCAACCCCGTACAACACCAGCGGAGCTTTTTCAGTTTAGTTGGAAAAAAACTGGTGGCGCTCTACGACCCCACTACCGGGGCCGGGCATTGTAACATGACTCTCCGGTGCTAGGTTTGTTTTTTAAATAAAATCTTTACTTGCTAACTTTAATAGGAAAAATGTGTTGCAGGATCTAGGGTTATTAAAAGCGTGTGAAGTATATCCTTCATCGTTTTAGTTCTGGATATCTTCCTTGTATGGTGATCTCTAAAACAGTTCACTTCTTTATGTCGCGTCTCTTGGGCAACCTCCGATAGCTCACCAAACGGCAATAAAAAGTACTCAATAACCTCACTTGCATGCATAAGTTTACGTATCGAGGGAAGCATAGGACACCGTAGATAAAGTGTTACATATAATTTATTGAATTTCTCCACATCGATTTGATAATCAGAATTAAGAGCTCTTAAGATAACACTAAATCTGTATATTAAAAGTTTTATCGACTCCTGTGATTTCGCTTGACGTTTGAGGGTCATAGAAAAATCTCCGTGCGGTATTACCGTCATTAGAAGGACCAAACCCTTGTTTGGGAACATCTACTAGAAGTCCCGTTTGCTCTACGAACGCTGTAGTTATATATATATGCGTCTCTGGGCAACCTCCGATAGCTCACCAAACGGCAAT
>MU190232.1:18067-45067 GCA_016904865.1 Pissodes strobi | reverse complement strand
TGCACATTTTTCTCTCTACTTATTCTGAAATTTGCAAATGACTTGTCATTTTTCGCATAATATATTCGGGCATATTTAGAGCAGGAGTGCCAGCATCCAAATGCACGACTGTCATTTATTTATACTTTTGGTTGCCATCACTATCCATAGCACACTCGACGGAAAAAGTGAAAATTTTCTTTTCCATATACGCTTTAAAGCATAAAATAAAGATGCCGCGGCGTTCGTCGATTTTGCGATTTCATTTGAAATTACTAATTAGTTATTTTGCGCACGGCTGTAGAAAAAACAATTATTGTACAGGGTGGCCCGTTTAAGAGGGGCCTGTAACTTATCTCGAAAACGACGGGGGTTGCAAAAAAAAAATTATTACAAAGGTTGTTCCTACACACAAAATAATATTCTCTTGCCACATATGAAAGTCATTATGCTCTTGGAATAACGTCAATTCCCTCAGTTTGAGAACTCTTTTCTGAGGTGAAGAAATTGTTCTCTCCACACAAAGTAATATTCTTTTGCCACATATCAAAGTCAATATGCTCTTGGAATAACGTCAATTCCCTCAGTTTGAGAACTCTTTTCTATGTGTGTAGTAAAATAATCTTTATTTTTTTTATATTTTTTAATCGACACTTTTTTATATACAGGGTAATCAAACAAAGTTATATTTTTTTCAATGAAACACCCTATATTTTATTACATTTTTGGATTTTATTTAAAATTCTAAGCATATTTGATGTATGATGTTATACCTCTAGAGTTAGTACTTTCACAGCTATGAACAGTTGAAAATCGGTACTTTGGTTACTTTTCACCCTGGTATCAAGAACACCATTAGAGATTGAGCAAACTGATTTCCACATTCCTATCTTAACTTTTCAAGAGCTATCTGACGCTACTAACTGGCAGGTGATACGATGGGTACCAAATCTGGTACCTCGGAATGTGAAATTAATTTTACTTCATCTCTAATGGTCTTCTTGCTACCAAGGTGAAACTTAGCCAATGTACCGATTTTCAACTGTTTGTAGCTGTGAAAGTACTATCTCTACATCAAATATTCTGAGAATTTTAAGTATAATCCAAAAATGTAATAAAATATAGGGTGTTTCATTAAAAAATTAAACTTTGTTTGACCACCATGTATATAAAAAAGTGACAATTAAAAAAATACAAAAATATAAAGATCATTTTACTAGGAACAACTTTTGTATTTAGTTTTTTTTTGCAACCCCCGTAGTTTTCGAGATAAGCTATAGGCTCCTCTTAAAAGGGACACCATGTGCAAAATTAACATAATTTATAACTCATATCCATAGCTTTTCAAACCTTAAATTATATTAAATCGCTTAAAAAGGTTGTTTTACATTTACACATACATATAGACACAACTTAATTGCACTGTTGAAAATATCCATATACATATAAAAGAATATACCGCTAGTGCCCATTGATTTGTATAGGAGTGGATAAGCAATAGCCGCCTGTCGCACTACTCAAAAGTGGCAACCTATGGTCAAAAAAACAGGTTTCTGCGCATGACAAAATCGAGGCAAAATGGAAAAACGTAAACAAAGGTGATACCGTTTTGTCATGCGCACTAAAACACTTGCCGTCTCAGCAGGCGTCGGTCAGGATCGAACTTGGCTTTTGTCTCTGACGTGTTTTCGTTTTGACGGCGCGGCGTTTTGAGTTAATAATTCTAGTTCGATTCGAGGCAAAATACCCGGCATCTCCTATTTCAAGTAAGTCTAGTTATTATAAGTATTACTTATTTATACCTTATTGTTTGTTTCACTATGCTAACTGGGGCCCATTTCCCAATCGGCAAGACTCCTCTACCGAATATTTGGTGAAATAATCACTTTCGAAGTCCGGGCCTGCCTATTTACCTTCACGGTGCAACAGCTAGCTCCTACTAATTTTCTAATGCGCAAGTCCAAATTGAAGTTTCTTTGTTTACATTTCGCGGTCGTAAATTTGCCATGTTTGGTCTATTTATTGCTTATCCACTCCTATACAAATCAATGCTAGTGCCCCATTAACACAATGAGTGGTATTTGAAGCAAAGACAGAGAGAGAGGCATATTAAGACCGCATAAGTTTATCCTTCCGTGTTAGCAAATCCCTTTTGCGCATACTCGAAATTCTCTATTTTCATTGGTTTGCTGTCGAAAGTGCCGATGTCAGTCGGAAACGCCCAAACGCGTCAAAGACTTCAAACTTCAAATCAAAGAGGAATAGTTTATTTTGTGGTCAAGTCGACATTTTGATTTTATTATTTTATTTTATCAAATATTCTGTTATTGTTTCTGATTCTTATCATTATCCGCTATTGCTTGTATGCACTCAATGAAATATACAATTCATTGTAAAATGGGCCGTAATAAACATTGTTTTTTTTATGGTGCAATGAAGAAAGAAGCAAGCAAGTAAACAATGACATAGGTATGTAGATTTTGTTATTTTTAAAAGAAATCATCACAAATTGTAATTATAGTTTATAGTTACTTATGTAAAACATATTTTGGTTTTTTAGGATTCCCAAAAATCCTAGAACACGCCAATTTGGTTGGACTTTTGTAATTTGGACGAGACAAGATTACAAGATGATGCTTCTACCGTACAAATATGTTCTCGGTATTTTATTCCTACTTATGTCGATTCCGAAGCTAAAGAATTGGGATACAAATTAGTATTGAAGCCTGAAAGTGTTCCATCAATCTTAAAGTCTCATCATTCATCTACCTCAAACGTGTCAGGGAAACGTAAAGTAGTAGAAATAGGAATTGAAACTGAAATGGTGCCTAGTGCATGTAAGTATTCTGTTACAATATCAATATTTTTAAAATATGCTAGGTATCGCAATATAAAAATTTCAATATACAGGACTGAACAAATTTAAATATTAATGAATTGGTGGGAAATTTATAATGCTATATGTTATGTCCAAGAAACAAAATACATGTTGAAAAATTATGCCTCTATAGATCAGTCTATGCTCAAAAGTTAGCGTGGCGCCTTATGGCAATGCTTTTCTTATGGGGAATAATGGTGCATTGTTGCAGACTCAGGCACCTTTTACTAACCTATGACACTACGATAAAATAAATATACTTACCCGCCTTAGTTCTCCATACCACGCTAACTTTTGAGCGTGGACTGATCTATAGGATATTTAGAGTGCAATTATATCTATATCTATTTTGTTTTTAGCCCAACACATGATGGATCCATGCTCATCTGGCACAGTCAGTTCTCTTATTGAAGTAGTACAAGCTTGAGGAAGAAACTCCCACAAAAAAAAATTTGGTGAACCAAGATATGTTGGCGAAGTTAACTCGCCACATTTATTGACGCACTGTGTCCTATCATGTTGCATATGTTTTAATGTAATTTATTAGAAATAAAGAATGTTTATTATTATGATTAAAAGTCATTATACCCAGTGTTTATAGAAACAAATTGTTTTGGTAAGGCTAATAGGAGTAAATATTAAATTTGTTAGTTTGCTGTTTATAACAATACACATTTACGTAAGCACACTACTGTGTCTTCTGAAACTAGTAGATACTCTATACATAAAGTAAAACCCGATTTTATTTCTGAAAATATTGAAGTGTAAAGCAGCATTTAAAATATAGTTTATTGCAGGAGATTCCCATACATCATAGGTACATCAGCCAACGACTATAAACTAGAAGTTTGATAGCATTAGCTGGCACAGTCAAATAGTATTGAGACATTTGTAATTCTAGAGCATTTATTTACATAGGAAAGATAGCGATACCTACTAGATAATAATTTAGATCTAACAGAGATTTACGACGCTACATTCAAAAATTGAGCAAATGTAGTCGAAGACTTCCTAAAATAATCACTACTCTTAATTGTTCTTTCTGGCAAAAATTGTTATTTTACATTTTTCCTTTTATTCAAACCATCTTATTACTCGTATAGGTAATTACGTTGCTCTTGTATTTTTGTTTTTCACCTGAAACAATTGCAAAAAAGAAACACTAGGCATTAGAAATTTATTTAAAGGTACATCTTACAAACACTGCACGTAATTACATGTAAGAGCCCTCTACTATCTGTACTAAAGAAAATATATAGATATATTTAATACTACGTACTAAAACAATACACATTTTAAAAGTGGCAGGATCACGTTTGTCGGATTGACGTAAATTTAAACTTCAAATAATGCCGCTCACAGCCTGAAACTGCTATTGGATAGAGCTGGATTTAAAATAACCAATTGAAAGTCCCAATTTCGCCCATGCGCATTGATGACTTGCTTAACATGAAGGACGAACTTATGTAGGATTTGTATCTCTATCCTTCATATGTTTGCTTCAAATCGCTGACACAGCACGCCATATATTCTTTTATACGTATATGAAAATATCACATACACATGTTACATACACGGCGCACTGTTGCCAAGCGGAGTGGTTGCCGCTCTTCATCCACACGTTATTTGGGTCAATTGAAGTAATCTTACGTATAGATGGCGCTAAGCGTATGAAATATTTATTTTTATGAGATTTTTGACAGTATGGCCTTATAACCTGCGCGGCCTTATTACCCGACGGTACCTTAGTATAGTCCAACTCTTTACAAGTATATAGTACTTTTTGATTTGGAACACATGCAGTATTTTTGAAAATATGATTTGGGGGCATTGAAAAACTGGATCATTCATGGTCTCAACTGGTTTTACTTATTTGAGTCGGTTCCGATACGTTATAATAAATTTTAATAGATTTGGTTAGTTCGGGTTAGTCGTTCAATCAACTTTCGGTTAGTTTCACTTAGTCTCAACTTATTTTAGTCATTTGAACCCGTTCCGATACGATATGATCAATTTTAATATATTTGGTTAGTTTGGGTTAGAAAAGAATTTTATTTGGTACGTGTGTGGTTATCTTTTAAATAGATAGCGCGGAAATCCACACATGTCAAACTTGCATGGCATATTTAAAAGCACATCAAGATTTGGATGACACCTCCCTTTATATATTTTTTCGTGTATATAAAAATGCTTCCAAAGATATACGGAAATCTGATCTGAAGAATCCCCACGATGACTTTTTTGCCTTTATAGCAAAAATTGAATCTATTTTTCAAAAAAATTTCGAACAATTCGTTGTCCTGTCATTTATTTGTCAAAAGTTATAAAGTATTTCTCAAACAGTTCAATTTAGCCACGCTTGTCCCGAGTTCCCCAAGAATTTTGTTATTCAAATAAACATACGAGTCTTTTAAAGTATAATATAGCCTATTATACTTTAAAAGATATTAACAAAAACTTTAATAGTAAGTATTAATAAAAATAAGCTTATTATATGGAACACTCAATAATTATACATTTTTACTTTTATATAGGTACATATTTGATAACAAACCTATGTTATGCCTTAAATAGTTATTTTTGTAAAATAAATCAATATTTCTATGATTTCAGTAGTTTATATTTCCTTTCTTCCCGCTTAAGACAGTATCTTATAAAAAAAAACTAAGTATATGTACCTATATTTAAAACAAAAAGTTGATATCTATTTTTTTTTGGTCGGCGAGAATGTAGGTACACAAATATACCAATAAAAATTAACTTAAACCGTTGATTGCATCCAATCAACGATAAAACAAAAAAAAAAAAAGGTATAATATCGCAACTCCAATCCTGTCTATTTAAAATTGAATATTCCTTATTCCGGCCCTGTGTTTTAACCCGAAATGGCGTCGGCGACGTCAGATTTTTATTTTCACTTTGACAGGAGAGTCGGCTAGCTGATTGCTTGGTAAGCTGTGGTAGAACTGGATTTTAAAATTTGTCTTGTACCGGCGACCAGTGTGAGAGGTTGTGAGAAGGTAGGGCTTGACTTTATTTTATTTTTTTTTTTGCATTAGCTAATTTTTATTTCAAGTTTTCTATACCGAAAAGTCTGTAGGCAGAATAAAGCTGCTAAGCGTGCGAATCTCTGATATCTGTCTACTATCATTTCAAACATACCACGTTGTCTTTTGCCGTGGGTATGTTTTGTCTGTAGGGCATATGTGGGATAGTGGGTCTTTTGGAGCTTAAGGCCCTTAGAGAAAAAAAGACTTGATCCTACAAGAGCAGGGTTATTGAATTTCGGTTTTAGTTTAGCAACCCAACTAAAGAATCGATCAAAGTGGCCTGTAGGGTTCACATCATTTAGGTTCTAGTTAGAGGAAGCATTTTTAGAAATTAATAACCAAAACTGTCTATAGTGTGGGAAATTGAGTCTAATTTTCTCTGGTATCGGTATCGGATGTTATGAGTTATATGGGGAATCGGAGTTAAGCTTAAATGTTGTTATTCGGCCTATAGAAGCATTTTATCGTCACTTTGTTATTTAAAGAGCGCCTTCTCAAGCCTTTCTCGACCATGGTCGGTACAAGATCATAATTGTTTGTTTGTTTTATTTCTCTATTTCTGTTTAAATTTGTTGTTACCTTTGTTTTTGAATTAAACTGATTTTTGAGTTAGAAAATAGCTTTCCGGCAATAATTGAATTGAATAATTGTCATTACCTTTATTTTGAATTGAATTGATTTTTGAGTTGAAAAGTAGCTTTCAGGCAATAATTAAATCCTGATTACCTGATTAAACTTATTGATTTCATTTTTGTTCTTACCTGATTACTGTAATTGCTTTTTTGTTGAAATATTGTTCATCACAATCTTTATCAGCTTAAACAGCTATTTATTTTATTTATTATTTTTAATCAGTTCACTGTTTAGTTTAAAACCATAATTATTGTCTGTGGTCTAAACAATTCTGTGCAAATTGGTGAAGGCATATTTAATTAAATTAAATTAAATTTTTCTTTAGCGTGTTTTGGCATCTTTCAGCATTGTTAATTGAGAAGAATTATTTGTAGTTATCTCTTGCCAAGTTCTGTGTTAAAAGCCTAACCTTTGACAAGCAACGCTCTCTGCCAAATTGAAACAGAGTTGATAACAACATTCTTGGTGAACTCTTTAACTGCCTTGTACTGTTTTTTTTTCATGCTACTGAGTCCACCCACACTCGGCCTTACCAGGACAGCTTCCAGTGAGGTCACAGGACAGATCCTAGGCACTACAGAAATTTCCAGTAACCCTCTCCAGGAAGCTCGGAGGAACCACAAGGTGATTAAAGTGCAGATATCACCAAGATAATTCAACAGAATAAACCCTTATTTTTGTTAGAAGGAAATAGAATAAAAATTGTTTATTTGAAATTTCTAATTTTCTATTTTGCGCTTTTTGACCACTACTGCACTCGAAAAAAAACTTGAATAAGCATGCTCCTTACCCATACACCCTGAGCTATCTTTCAGTTTATATTTTTTGTAAATTAAAGTCATAATTTAAAGAAAAGTGCATTTATAGTTTATAGTAACAAATTGGCTTTTTATTTGAATTAATATAGTAATTATAATAAGGCAATTGAAATGATATCATAACAAATCAAAGTTTATCTTAGCAATTGCATTTTCTCTTAACAACCGTTGAAAGGAAAGCCCTTGTTCAACAGAAGATGCGAAATAGCTGTAGGTAGGAAACGGCAAGCCTACAAGTACTGGCAGTAAAATCAGACCGCTGAAAATCTCAATTATTTTGTCGAAGCGAGAAACGAATGCAAACGTGTGATCGACGAAACTAAGGACAAACACGATCAAAGGATCATGAATAAATTTTTGCAATGCTCCAGTGGCTCCAGGCATTTTTAGCCGGTAACAAAGCAGTAAGTAATAACTTTACAAAAACGTCTCTCCCACCTTTGACAGATGAACGTGGCATCACGGCGACTACAGCCAAGGAAAAAACAAACATGCTCGCCAAAACGTTTTCATCGCACTTTACCTTAGACGTCCCCCAAGGCAAGGCTCTCCTCACCATATCGAACATCAACACTATCATGGCAGAAGACAAGTTTCATCACCGTGATATTCGTAGAATCCTCAAAGAACCAGATACGCAAAAAGGTATCAGGAGCGGACGGAATACCTGCCACCGTATTAAAGAACTGCGCCAACGAACCCGTTTTTTCAAGGCTTTTTTCTCTGTTATAAGTAAAAGGGATTCACCCATCTTCTTGGAAAGTCGCTCGAGTGGAACCTGTTCCAAAAAAAGGCAAGAAAACTACGCCTCAAACTATCGCCCTTGCTTCCAATAATCTCCAAAGTCATGGAACGTGCAGTCAATCAACAACTAATCAAGAATCTCGAGAACAACAGAATAATTAGCGATAATCAATACGGATTTCACAAAGAGAGATCGACAGGAGATATATTGGCCTATGTCACTCATATATGGAG
Source organism: Pissodes strobi (assembly GCA_016904865.1). Classification (NCBI taxonomy): domain Eukaryota; kingdom Metazoa; phylum Arthropoda; class Insecta; order Coleoptera; family Curculionidae; genus Pissodes; species Pissodes strobi. Next base: position 36,731 of record MU190232.1, on the reverse strand, counting down.
TAGGACAATTGAGAACTACGGAGAGTCTCGAGCGATTGCGTTGGATATTTCGAAGGCGTTCGACAGAGTTTGGCATGACGGACTGCTCAACAAACTGCCGTCCCTCGGACTGCCAACCTTTCTGTGCATCTGGCTTGCCAGTTTCCTTAAGAACTGATCTCTGCGATCTCAGACACATTCACCATTAACGCTGGCGTACCTCAGAACGCAATATTTTCACCAACTTTGTTCGTCATGTATATTAATGACCTGCTGGCCGAAACGAGTAATCCTGTTTACAGTTTTGCAGATGACAGTACCCTTATCTCCCAATTTAGACCAGAAAAACCTTTACCACCGACTGAGACTTATCACCGTAGACAGGAGCAGATTACAGCAATTAATCAAGACCTGGAGAAAATTCAAACTTGGGGCGATATAAATTTGGTCCAGCTCAATGCAGCAAAGACCCAAGCAGCCACGTTTACCAAGAGGGCCAATACGGCAGGCATTCCTTCATCCTCGTCAATCGAACTGCTGGGTGTCTCGGTGAACAGCAATATGTCCTGGAATGCCACGTTGCTAACATCGCAAAATCAGCCTCCCACCCTTGCGCTATTTAGCAACAAAAACTGTATACACCGCAACAGTTGCTCTTGCTCTACAAAGCGCAAATAAGACCGTGCTTAGAATATTGCTCACACATCTGGGGTGCCGCACCAAAGCACACCCTAAAGCTGCTGGATTTCATTCAGAAGAGAGCTGTGCGTCTTGTCGGCGACCCGAGTTGACCCGGAATCAGGAAACAACTGGAAACACCTAGAACATCGCTTTACAAGAACTCCTTTTTCTGCGCACTGCATCACTGTGGAACTCACTCCCAGGACATCTGTTTCCCCCTAATTACAACCTACAACTATTCAAGAACCGTGTCAATCAATATCTTCGCACACACATCGCTCGGCGAGCACCATAGGATCTCCCTTTAGTGTGTGTGCCACTACCATAAAAAAAATCTTATTTTTATCGGATAACACCATAGACTGGAAGCTTGTTTAATTTAAACACATTTTCCAATAGAGAAATCGACTTGACTTTATATTGTTGAACTTACCTCATAGAAAGCTTTGTATAGAAATGCATTGTAAAGTTATTTGATTCTAGTGTTCTGATTATGGAGAGAGAAAGAGAGAGAGAGGGAGAGAGAGAGAGAGAAACATGTACTTTATCTCTCTTGCGAGACGAAAATTTCAAACCGTGTCGTGACGTGGAAATCACTCTCGTACAGCCAAAGAAGTATTCACTTCAAAAATATTTTCCTCGTTGCAGTAACCATTTAAGAAAATACAACTGAATAATAGTTGCCCACGTGAAAAATATAGAAATTTCTTTTTACTAGTGGTACTTATAGGCACCAACATTAAATATATATGTCTTATTGCTTTTCATTGTATTGAATAACTATAGACATAGTCTTAGTTATTGAGTAGGTTAAAAACATTATTAATGTCATTACATTTTTAATTTAATAAGTACATAAAAATAATATGTCTCATGTTTCTAATCAGTGGTTACTGTCAGAGGTCAAAATTCAAAAGGCCGAACTTAAATATTTGGCGTTAAGTTTAATCAAATCAAATCAAATCATCTACTGGTGCCAGCATATAAATATATTTACACCAATCAAAGGAAATAGGAAATTTATTCTAGTCAAGTCAGTCATATCATACACACATGATACACTTTTAGCAACAACATTAATTAAAATTTGTTTTACTTTGGTTTTAAAATTTGGCCCTGGCAAATTCTTTATACCATACGGAAGATGAATAAAAACGTTATCCCGAGATAATTAGGATCATTCCAAGACTTTACCAGCCGGTAGTAATCCGGAGAATCCGGGTTTTGCCCCTCGTGTCATGGCTGTGGACCGCACCCCGCACTCTAAAGGGCTCTCTGTTGTTCATAACATAGGCAAGGCTGTCGAGCACATACTGGGAAGGAAGTGTAGTAGTAGTCGTCCCTGAATCCCAGTTTCATCACCACCCTAACAGTCCCACGCTGCAGACCAAAAATGCGAGCAGCCCTCGGTGCATGGTCACATGCCAAAAGAGCATAGCTCACGATCGAATGGAACAGAGCGAAGAAGGCCGATCTCATTACAGAAAAACTGACACATTCACTTGAACATCGGAGCGCGAACAGGAATCTCTTTGTCACATGATCAATGTGGTTATCATAGTTGAGCTTAGGGTCAATGTGTACTCCAATGAATTTTACACAGGTAGTGTAATCATTGATGTTGCCCAGGCGACGAAGGGAGAACACCACCTGTTGTGTCTTATTTTGATTTAGAAGTAGCCTGTTCGTGCCGAACCAGTTCTCCACGCCCGACTGTGAGACCCTCAGCCCCCGCGAGACCTCTTTCAGAGAGTGGTGTCTGCCACGCTTTTTCTTTCAAAACCTTCACCTCAGCTTAAAAGAGACCGAGGGTGAATAATATCAAATAAAAAAAATCAAAATTAAAATTGAGTGCATTTGCAAGTATAAATGCGTAAGCTAGAACTAGTCGTCTTCAAAGCGTGCAAATAGGCCCTAGCTCTAATGCCGGAGAGTAGGGTGGGTTTTATTTATAAGGCGCCACGGGCTTGTAGATAGCACAAGCAAGAAATACCCCAAAGCTAAAATATGGTACTCGTTTTAGCCTAAGCCTCGCAACTACCAAAAGAAAATTATTTAAATAAATTAGAAATTAATTTCATTAAGATTTGAAGTTAATCACTACTCACAAATGAAAAATAAAATAACAACCAAGAATTAATTTAATAATGAAAGGCAAGTTAGTAGGCAAGTATTAAAAATTTAAAACTGAGACGCAAAAAAAAGTATTAACAATAAAGTCAATAATAAACTGTAGTATTTATAGCAATTCAATGGAGCCAAAACATTTCAAACATGGAGCGCAAATAAACTAAGTCAACGGTACTTACTGTGTTTATTCTCCTTTATCTCTCCGTAGTTAGGTAATCGAATGATTAAATAACACAGGCAAATTCAGTAAATAGAAAGTTGGTTTATTATTTAATAAAAAGGAACAATAAGGTGACGATTTTTCCAGTTAAATGGGAGAGAGAATGTACTAAATGGTGTCCAGTATTCTATAGTGCTTACGCTAAATAATACGACTAGTACTGACTACTATTCTAAAGGTCAGAAATTTTACTCAGTTACTTGATGAATAAGGGGGAAAATAAGAAAACAAATATTAATCAAATTATTTCGCTTAAATAAAAACCGATATGACTATTTGATAGATAGAACAAAAACTTCAAATAATCATTAAGTTACTTTGCCCACTCAAACGTGATTACCTTATGGTGGCTAACGAGGTTCAAAGATAAATATTATGCCATATAACCGGCGTTAGAAACACAACAAACTAATTAAAAATATATAAATTTACGTTCTTTCTTTAACGATCACCGAGTTCAAGTAACATAAATAAAAGACCCTCATTCAATTATTTATTTAGGCGCGCAAACCATGGTCTGTCGTCACAATGCCTCTCTACAAACTAATTATATATATTATTATTATAAATAGGTACGCCAATAATAAATGATGCCTTGGGCAGTCGATTAAAATTAAATCAGAAGATCGAGCGCTGTCTTCGTTAATCAATTATTAAACAGACTCTATCTGACCCTAAAGGCACTCTTCTTAGAGGCTAGAAAACTAAATCAGGAACAAGACATAACAACGCCAAATCTACTGAAAGAAAGCGAGAGCTCCCTAATAAAGGTCCCTAAATAAATCGATAATCAAGAAGAATATCACGTAGCTCGTCGCGAATTTCATGGAATTATACCCGATTTATTCTAATAAACTTTGAGCTTGTCTCGGCTAGTTAAAAATGTTAAAAGTATCGACTGACAAGAATAAAGCAAATTGAATCTTAAATTTCAATTTATTTGTCCGAGCAAAGAGAATGATCTTAATTTTCGACTATCAAATAAGCTAAAATTCAGATTCCGACCTATTAATCAGAGCAAAGAAAATTATCCTAGTTAGAGGGAAGGAAAAAAAATAGTTAAAGCTTAGATCTTGAGCGAAGAAAATTACAGTTTGGCGTATCTTCGTCAAGGAGATAAATTTAAGTTAAATCTCGGGCTTATTAATCAGAGTGAAGAAAATTACGGTTAGGCGTATATATTTAAAGATAGAAAGGAAAAAGGGGAATTACTAATAATAAAGGTAAGGTAGCTCACTCAGGTGATGGCTTCTCGGTGGTTTTCCGGGAGGAAAAAAACACACTTCTTCTGATGAAGAAGGACTCTAACGGTGTCCGGAACAAGTCACAATCTAGAGACCAGATTGTAGTTTTTCCTTCTGTTTTCCCCATGTTGTTACCCCTCACTAATCCCTACCCCGGAAAATAAGTCATCAGTTCTATTGCCATCCGTATGTACTTATTAAGTCAAAACTTCTGAAAGGCACAGCCTAAGTAGAAAAGTTATGTCTGGGATGGTACCTGACTACTAGCTGAAACATAGCTAGGGCATTACATCGGCCCACTTTTCTTATAAGTGATGTGTGCTGGGGGGCCTCAGAGGCGCCTTCAGGGCGCTCGTAGCCTGTCGGTGCAAATGTACTTAGAAAAATTGTAGTTATGTATAGTAGAATAGGTACATTATCATTGTTAACTACCCTTAATATATGATGCTTTGCTTTGCTTTGCGTGGCCAAATGACTGAGCTGTAAGGACTCGCAAATGAAACCCTGCCGGTCGAAATACTCTGTCGGTCGAAGTACCCCGACGGTCGAATCCTGTAAAGGGTTGCTATTAGACTAAACCGTTGGAACGCTCAGGTATGTCGTGGATGGACAAGACGGCTTCTAAAGCAGCATTAAATCCTAGTTACTGTGCGAATTCCAGGCACTAACGAACAAAACTAACCAACGTAAGCAAAATAAGTCCTGATACTCTAAAAATCCGTCGGTTGGAACATTCCTATAAGATAAAACAAAAAACTTCCTGCCGATCACACTGCTTCTAACGGCAAGTCAACGTAGAGTGATTTCCTTGAAAACTCCCCGGAAGCAGACGCTTCCTCCAATACCTTACTACAAGAACTACGCCTGGCCAATAAAAGTATAGGCACGCATCACGTGGCTATGACCTGTCATATTCCATCATTTATCCAAAGCGATTACGAAAACAATGAAGCCGGGCTTTTGGTACATTGGTTTTCACCATAATTTATATTCGAACCAGGAAAAAAAGCATAGTCATTTGACCCCTATTTAATTAAAAGAACTGCGTTAAAATAAATTTAATTCCTCCCTGCTCTGTTCTCGACAACAGCGCTTCACTCTGATATCGATATGTGTCAATAATAGAAACTATACATAATCGCGTTAAGCGAAACCTATATGAATAAACGCCATTACCGGTATCGAGTTGCAGTGAGCAATCGCGATTCACCTTCAGCACTCACCGGGTGGTAGAGGTCATTACACGTATAAATAATCCTTACTTGGATACATAAGGAAAAATCGCCAATTCTTGCGTGGTTCGTCATTTAGTCAAGAAAACCCTATATTAACATTTAAACTTAATTTGATGCAAAATGAAAGCTAGCACGTTACATGTCATCCGCAAAAATTGTATAGCTAATGTCTGTGTCTCCCATAGGTAGATCATTAATGAATATTAAAAAAAAGTATTAGTCCCAGGACAGAGCCCTGAGGCACTCCTACATTAAGTACATCCTTGGCCGACAAGACCCCTCCCACAACCTGAACCCTGTCCTCCAGATATGATCTAATAAAAGACGTTTGTTGTAAAGTTATATAGTTTTAGTTTTTGCAACAGAAGGTCATGAGTTACACAGTCGAGTGCCTTGCTTAAGTCGCAAAATAGTGCCGCTCTATATTCCATTCTCTAAAGTATCGAGTATTTTCCTTACCAGGTTCAATATACCCAATACCGTGCTCTTGCCCTCACGAAAGAGAAACTGACTGCTCACGAAGCATCCATTATCTTCAAAGAACTTTGCCAGCCTCATCGCCATATATTTCTCAACTATTTTTGAGACCATCGGCAGGAGACTGATGGGTCTATAGTTGGGGATGTCGTTGATCTTCTTTTTTGAAAATAGGTGTCACCATAGCTATTTTAAGGACACTCTGAAGCACACCCTCCTCAAAGCACAATTCACTAGTTTTGTCAAAGGGATCACAATGAAATTTTTTAGTAATTAATTATGTCTCTCATTTCACTAAAGGTTATTTCATAAATTGTACAAGAAACATCAGGTGGAGTGCTCCAGGGGTAGCAATATTTACCCTTCTATACCTAAATATATGAGAACCACTATCCAATCTAAATGTAATAAATTTGTTATTACAGTCTATAATAGCTGCATTGTAAAATAAAACAAAATTATTATATGGTTGCCGATAAGAGTTATAATTTTTTTTATATTTTCTTTATTTGCTGAGTCAAAATCTTGATTTGAAGCTACCGATTTTTAGATTTTTATCAAGATTCAAAATTGTGTTATGCATTTCATTATACTTTCTTCATCCCTCTAATATACATTTTTAATAAAAAGGTTTGATCTGAAAGGATTAATACATAATTTTAATCGCTTTATCTTTTTATTTTCTGCGCCCGATAAATCAAAAAGCTTTTGGCATCGATACGTAAAATGCGATCCCTTGCAATTTTTTGTCTAACTTTTCAGTTGCAGAATGCGAAAAATCTTCCGGTTTATTCAATTTATTACAACCGAAACTGGACGGTTTAACGTTTATGTTTGCAGTTTTCAGGATTACATTTATCGATTTACTTTCTCCCATTGCTTTTCTGTTTCGTTATCAAGCCCTTTTCTGATAATATCAAACATCATAAGTTTATCTCAATATTTTCAGGTTTACCCAGAGCACGAATAGAGTATTCTAAAGTATTAACTGTACTGCAAAATAAGAAATGAGATGATTCAGAAACTACTGATATGGCAAATAAATGTTTTATATGAGTTTAAATAATCACTGATTTCTTATTAAACCTATTTTCACGTGGTTGTCATTCAACTTAAACTTATTTGCATGAATGTAATGTTTCCTTGAGGTGTTATATTGCCCATTAAATTTGATTATTTCAAAACTTGGCACTCTAGCATCGCTTACCACTCCAGACATATTACCGATATTTCGATTAATCGCATTAATGTTTTGATCTGATACATGGTTTTGAACACTATTATTTAAGCTCTTTGTTCGGTTTTTATATCATTTTTTAAAATTAATCCTCAAAAGTCGTCATTATTACTTGCAGTAATATTTCTAATCAGTTTAATTTACTGAATTTAATACGTACATATATGTTCTTTATTCCAGTAACTCAATAATCAGATATTTTTGGTTTCTTGTATTTCAGATCTTTACCTTAAATCACTAAATAATATAAATGGTTCTGCTAAAAACTTACGATATAAAGAACATCATGGGAAATATGTTTAAGATACAAACCTATTTCTTACCACGACAATGCGATATGTTTTGCGATTATTTATGAATAATTACGATATACATACCTTTTAACAATTGAAGAGGCGCCTCGAATAACGTTGTAAGTGCCAAAATGAATTTTTACAGGAGAGGAAAAAAACGTTTAATTAGATGCTTAAAATAATATTAGATTTTTTATGATTTAGTTGTGACACAATTATATAAATTTAAAATAAAATAAGCAAAACGAATATTTTATTCTATAGGCTGGGTAGTTGTTGCAATTTTTTTGCATTGTAAATGGAATAACGTTGTATATTTTGCACTTACAACGTTATTCCATTTGGTAAATGGGCTGTTTCGCGTTTTCTAATGTACTAAAAACAAAAGTAAAACAGTCCTGTTTTAAAGAATATATATTATACATTTTCGACAGATAAATTTATATAAAAATTTTGTATTTCTTTATCCTCTATATATTTTGCCATGTCAACAAGATTATCTTTCTTTGCCTTTTTCAGAGGGATTGTCCCCTGATAGGGTAGTGGCAACATTGTTGGCACAGGAACACGAGTAAGAGATATTTTTTTCTTAATGCAGTATATAGTCCAAGGTTGGAGGATACTGTGTGATTTTCTTACGTGAACTGTTGTAAGATCATCTTTCTTGATAAGCATCCACATTGCTTCCGTGATCTTGAAAGCGCTGGGTCTCTGGTTTTGTTTCTCAAGCCCAGAGATATCTCGAAAGTCAGCTTGTTTCATAACTTTAACCAAAAAAGGTTTACTTGGTCGCGCATTGGCGATTATTTCAACCCACTGAAAAGGATGCAGGACTCTAGCTGTTTTCTTCTTTTTCTCTATTAAAGCGAAATTTCGGTCACATGGGAGAAAGCTGTGCCCGCTACACAAAAACTTCTGTTCGACTTCAGTGAAGTATCCCCATATGACAAGATGTTGCAATAAAGTTAATATTTTAAAATTATTATTCTGGCCCACGCACCGATCAGACCAAATTATTAGCTTTCTTCTCAATCCAATTTGCAAAGGTGTATACTTGTTGATGATATAGGCTAACAAACACGAAGCAGTTTCAGCTGATCCACGTTTGGCTACTGCCTCATCCCACAAATGCATTGTGGCTTCATTTGTCCCAACATCATGAATGCAAAAGTTGTAATTTGATAGCTGTCTTTGATAAAATACATTGGAATGAGTCAGCATTGGGCAGAACAAAACTTGCTGTAAGTCAACACATAAGACTATGATACTAGAATCGATTTTGGCACAGTCTGTATCCTCTTTTAATGACCTATAAGCACTTTCAGCCTTTCTGTGATGCAACTCACTTTCATTTTGGATTCTTATCAATTCGTCCTCATTCTGGGCATTTACTAGCTGTACATAAAATGAATCACACTTGGCACATGTGTCGCTTGGGGGGGCACCAAATCGAAGCTTAAAATCTGTATTAAATATTTCTCTGTAGAGGTGTAGACTGGCTTTGTTGTTTAGATATTTAATTTTAAACAATTTGTACAACTTTTGGATACTCAGATCAGCGGAGAGGTATTTGATATTTACATTTTTTTGCCGGCTATAATGACTTTCTTGAGCAGGCACAGACCTAATATGCTCGCGAATTAGGTCTTTTATATCATGTGGAATTGCGTGAGGACGATTCGTATGCTTACCTCTTAAATCGCTTGTGGAAACATCAAGTTGCTTCATTTTTTCTTGCACCATTTGAACACGTCTGGGTGTTATAGAAAAAATATTACATAGAGTTTTCAAGCAAATTTGAACTTTTGCCGAACCAGATTTTACAAAGTACTTGAACGTGCAATGTCGGCGTGATACGTCTTCAGTTACCACTCGACGATTGACATCACATAGAGCAATACATTCCCTCATTAAATACTCAGTTTGTTGTGAATGATTTAACTTGTAAAACTTATTAAAAAGTTCAAGCATTGCATCATGCTGTAACGAGTCACATTTTGTTGTCTTGCATTGACATACTCTCCCCTGAAATAAACAAATAGAGTGATAAAACAAATAAAATCACTTACAACGTTATTCCATTACCTCTTTTGGCAGTGGTTTAGCGGGTCTCTGCGTACCATTGCGACTTGTATATTGCCTACCACTTTGTTTCAACACTCTTCTTTTGTTGTCCGTCCAGTTTTCGGGGTTTATTTTACGTTTTTTAGTCTTATATAGGGATTTTACCTCACTTGGTGTAAGAACAACGCTCTGTCCGTCGGCCATGCTAAACGAATATACAACGTTTTTCCACTCACGTGTTCACTTGCTGTCGTATCCCCTCCCTACGATACGAAATTTAACCAAACTGACTCTGGCATCGTGTTTGTTCCTTCATATACAACGTTATTCCACTATAACCTCGATATCGGGAAAATGTCGGTTACAACGTTATTCGAGGCGCCTCTTCAATTACTATTCTGAGATAAATGTGGTAAATTGGCTAAAATGATAATATCTAAGTAGCAAGTTCTTATATGATTCAAAATCAAAATATATTATAAGGATACCTAATACAATAATTCTAAAAATGACTGAAGTGACTACTCTCCAAATTAAGTAATAAATACGGTATATTAATGTTATTACAATAATTATTGTGTATCAAAATTATTACTAAAACCGATAACTAGACTTCCTTGAAATTCGACCTACAATATTCGCATATACGAAAAATGAGGCCAAGATGGAATGGGGATTTCATGGCAAAATAAATAAATCGACTGGAGCAAATATAATTGATTTTCTTTTATCTCAGACTTGAGTTCCAAACAGCTTCCTAAAATATTCCAACTTCGAATATGGAGCATCTAATACTCCTAGTCCTTTCTCATAGCGATGTAACGATGTATTATGCGGTTTTATTAAAATTTTAAGCCCATTAAAAATGGTAGGAGGTCGAAATAAATCTGATATCTATATTAAGGTAAATTACCAATTATCGTCACTTTTAGGTACAAATTTTAGCTAAATTGTGTATCCACAAAAACAAAACACTTTCTATAATTTATTCTATTGAAATAATATTTAATAAACCCTTTACTATCAATTTCCAATAGTAAATCCCATTATAATCGTTTTTTAAATATTTTATTTGTTAATAAAATACCATTACAAAAAACCAATTATGGACATACAAATTTTAAGAAAAACCATTTATTGACATACCATATATCGACAAAAATATATATTATATAAAATATATATATATTTAATAAAAAATATATTGATATACATAAAGAACAATACATGTTACTAAAATAAGTAATTTTTAAAATAATACATGTGAAAAAGAACAGGCAAATCAAAAGATCATTAAATAAATATAAAATAATAGCCAAAGTACTCCCCTCGGTATCCCCGGTTAACAGTTTCCCCAAAATATGGATAAAACCTCGGATAAAACAAACTAATTTTTAGCTGATACCTGCTTTAAAGATTCGTAATAAAAAAGCTCTAAGCTTCACAAATGTCCACGGGTAAATCAAACTCATACTTTTGCCTTTCTCTCGTTCCATGAATTTCAGGCGTTGGCAAAATTCCTAATATTGATCTTTTATTTATACATGATATGTCTTTCTCATTAAATATAAAAATCTTTTTGTCTTTAATTGATTTCATGCACATCACTTCCACTTTGTACCACGCAGACATATCTAAAAATATTTGTGTTTGTTTTGCCACCCAAGGATGTTGCCAGAATATATTCTCCAACAAAAACATCGCTGCTCTGTGTAGTCTCACAGAATGAGCGCTCATTTTCTAAAATATCGACGTCGTCTATACTGCTGCCACTTTCTTGTCACTCTTCTTCTTCTTCTTCGGAACTTTTAGAAACTTTAGTATTCCTTTTGCTCATTTTCAATACTTTTTTGTTTTTCTCAGGTTTATTATTTTTCTTCTGAATCTTGAATTTCCTCTGCCTGGCCCTTTCTTCCTCTTGCTCTGACTTTTGTTTTTTCTCATTTCCATTTTTTAAGTGATATTTTCGCCATGCGTCAGATGCTATAACCGATGGAATTTTTTCTTTTCTTGTTCGTTTTGATGTTGAAGGTTTTGTTTCGGGCCAGAACAAGGTCTTTTTAAATAGAGTAGGCACACTACAACCCAGCTGATTGTGAGAAGGTTCTGGCAAATCCAACATTCCTGAATTATTACTTTCATTTACTTGTTGTGTCTCAGATGTTCTCGTTATGTCTTCTTTCTGTGGAGTGACTGCATTTTCTCGTTGTATATTGTTCTTTTAATTTTTTTATTCTGGGTTTCAATTTCATTGTCATTCTTAAGCAGTTCCTGATCGACAACTGTCATGATATTTTGGTTATCTTGTTCTTCGTTTCGTATAGTTTCTGCTTTATCTTTTTTGTTAAAATCTTTCCATATTTCAAAGACTTGAATCATCAATTGCTTCATTCCAATTCAAGTTCTTTTAAACATTTTCTAAATTTGTTTAACTTATCTGTTCCAATGTTTCCTTCAAGACCTTTCAATATGTCTTTATTCTTCAAAATTTCACATTTCTCTATTGGGCTTGTATAAGAGACAGTTATTTTAGAAATGTTCTCAAAGTGCACTTAGATTACATCAAAGGGGCACAATCCAGTATCACGGAATCCAGTTTTAATAGTATCTTCACCTATGTAGCAAAGTACCTTTTGAAAAACTTGTAATTTGTTGCCCAAGTTGTCAATTCTCCATTTTTGCACTTCTTTTTTGTAAGCAACTTTCAGTGGTCTAAACACTGTCACATCAAATGGCTGTAGTAAATGAGTAGAGTTTGGGTATAAGGCAATTAACTCTATTCCATTTTTGGCGCAGAATGTAGATAAATGAACAGTTAGGTGTGACACATGCCCATCCAAAAAAATATAATTGGTGTCTCTACGTTTCCTTTTTCTAACCATGGATTAAATACATTGCAAATATATTCATAAAATGTAGCTGCACACATCCAACCATTTTCGGATGTTCCAATGCCCCATTCAGCTGGGACACTGGAGGCAATGTGCCCAGGAATTCGAGTATAAGAATAAACAATCATAGGAGGAGCCATAATCCCAGCTGCGTTTGTGGTAACCAGAACTGTTAAGTTTTCCTTTTCATCACCAGCTGCTGCGTATAGCGTATACACTTTTTTCTACAGCCGCGCGCAAAATATCTAATTGCTAAATTCATATGAAATCGCAACTATTTCACCTTTCTTTACAAACACTTTATCAGATTTTGGCGATAAATAAAATGCACTCTCGTCTGAGTTAAAAATCCTTTTGGGGTCGTTGGTAATGTCAAAAATATTTGGTGATATTAAGTATTGTTTCACTTCTTCAAACCAGTTTCTTAGTTGGGCTTTTGAAACGTTTTCTCTACTAGGGCACTTACCCCTTTGACAAGTCCTAGGTTAGATTTCGGGATGTCTTCTGAGAAACAGTCTGTACCATTTATCACTTGGTCTGCTATTGTTTTCAAAAAATTTCACTTTCTTTGATTTCATTCATGATTTTTTGAACTGAATCTAATAATTGAGTTTTTGACACTGGAAAATGCCTTTTGGTCATTGACAAAATCCATTTAAATAATATATTCTCCTCTTCTGCAGTTAGGATAGTAGAAGGTCCTGGGGAACAAATAAGAGGTGATGTTCCTTGCTTCTTGTTGATCAAGGTAGTTCTTGGCACCCCATGAGCTTTAGCTGCTCTTGCAACCGGAACACCCTTCTTAACGTCTTCTAGAGCCTGCGCCATTTTCTGAGGGTCGTAGGTTTTTCGTACTGGGCCCATTTCTATAAGAAAATAAATATAAAAGTTATTTCCAATTATCGACACTTTACAACCAGTTATCGACACCCTATGTCGGAAATTGGTTCCCAACGTCTTACAGACAAAATGAAATATTGGCAACATCGCCATAATATAAGCAAGGAGATTTCAAAAAGATCTGGTTAAAAATGCTGAAAACAATTATTGACAGGAGTGTCAATAAATGGCCGAACACCACTTTGACTAATCCTATTATGGACATACCAATCTAACCATATATTTCACAAAATAAGTTGTTTATTCCATAAATTCATGATTCCTTATGATCTTCCAGGCCGCCAAACATATTTTGTTGATAGTAGATACACTAATAATTTTAAAAAGTACTTACCTTAATATTTTCGGTTAAATTCACCCACACAAAACAACATTTTAAGCACATACACACGTTTTGAGAAATTCGGCAATATTGGTAGATTCCAAACGTGTGTGGTTGAATACAAAGTTGTCAAATGTCATAATGAAGTATGGAGGCGAAAAATATAAATTTATTTTCCGTCGTTTTCTTAATATTGTTTAGGAAAGGGTCCATAAATGGTTAGATGTCGATAAATGGTAGTTTACCTTAACCTTACCTTTTCATTGTCATTGTTATACAAAGGGACATAAACCTGTATTTAACCAAAGATTAAGCAAACATATAAACAGTCAACACTAATTTAGTAATACAGGATAAGTAATGTTCTACTCTTCAAAATCCCAACTGTAAAATATTCTATTAATTATTCGTTATATTTTAAGTAATAGGGGATATCTTAGTTTGATTAGTATCAAACGATATTGTGCGATAAAGCAAAGTGTTACGTAGATGAAAAGAAGTGACATAATCATTTTACGACTCATGTCTTCGATACAAGTGCTTTCTGTTGCACCCTTATAACAAAAAAATATATATAAGATCTTATAAAAATATGGGGTTTATTATGCGAAAAGAAAGTCGTTATTATACTGTTTAATGTCTCTGTAAGCTCCATGCTACAATATAGTTCTCTTCTTTCGTACTCAGTTTATGAATTCCGCTCAAAGAATATATGGAGGGCACATTCTGCAATTATTTTTGTTTATAAAATAAGATTGAATAAATGTGAGTACATTTAGTGGTTCTCATATACTTAGGTATAGAAGGGTAAATATTGCTATTTCATGTGGTCAATTGAAGATCAATATTATATCAACTAACAAACGCAACTATTAAACCAGTGTACAATGATTTTATTATAAATATTTCCTAATATGTCGCAGCCTTAGTTTATGCAGATATTTCTCCTGACGATTTTAACGCCTTCTTTATTAACATTGCTCAGAATTTAACCGGGGAAATTCCCGGAAATCAGACGGACCTGGAGCACTTTAAACATTACACTCCACCTGAAGTTTCTTTTACATTTTATGAATAACGTTTAGTGAAATGAGAGACACAATTAATAACTTACAAAGTAAAACAAGCCGTGATATTTTTGGGCTAAGTGTTAACCTCATCAAGAGTGTCAAAAATCTCATTGTGATCGCTTTGATAAAACTAGTGAATGTGTGCTTTTCAAAAAAGGAGATCTCAACGACATCTCCAACTATAGACCCATCAGTCTCTTGCCCATGGTCCCAAAAATAGTTGAGAAATGTATGGCGATGAGGCGGTGAAGCTCTTTGAGGATAATGGCTGCTTCGTGAGCTGTCAGTTTGGCTTTCGTGACACTTAAAAAAGGCACTCGACTGTGTGACCCATGATCTTCTATTGCAAAAACTAAAACTATATAACTTTACAACAAACGGTATGTCTCTTATTAGATCATATCTGAAGGACAGGGTTCAGGTTGTGGGAGTGGAAGGGGTTTTGTCGGCCAAGGGTGTACTTAATGTAGGGGTGCGTCAGGGCTCTGTCCTGGGACCAATACTTTTTGATGTGCAAATTTCTTACAGTGATAGCAAATGCAATTCTAGGATTCCAAAATTATATAGGCAATTTTAATAATGTTTTTAATAATGTAAGTAAATAATACGTATATTCAACTTCAAAATACTCATTTTTAATTTCGTATACAGGGTTGTCCATCGAAAAAAAATATAAAAAAATAAACTTAGGGAAAATACATATAAAAATTTGAGGGTGTTAATAATAATAATGCGAGTTACTTCTCATAATAGTCTAAAAAACTATTTGTTAAATAGTAGCTCTGAATATTCATTTTTGAATAATGACCTTATTTACACTATGACCGTCCTCAATGGGTTTACAATGGGATAAATAACGTTATTTGTAGATATAAAAATCTGCAAAGTTTCACTTTTACCACTACCCGTTTATACTATAATATTATTAAAATACGATATCGATAATAAAAACTATTATTATTATCGATTCTATTATAATTTTATGTTGTTATTACTTAATTAGGTGTTTCCTAATAACACTAGGCGGAAAAACGAAAAGTTGGACAATTTCGTCATAGCTCTTTACATAAATTAATATCTAATACTATATATCACTTGCAGGCACCCTTTGTATCTAATATGGTATGCTATTTTAGGTATAACCATAAAAAAATGAAACTACAAACATAAAAATAAAAACAGATATGAATGATTAAAAAACATTAAATATACGTATATTCAAGTTCAAGGTTAAGCAGAGCCGTGTCACTTTTTATGAATCGTTTTTCAAAAATGATTTTTAGACAATACATTAAGTTGTGTCATTTCCAATGAACGAGTGTTCTGACTTTCCTCAAACAGTCATTTTTCATTATTCACGGAAAGAGATTCATTGCTAGTGAGAACTTGGCTTATAAACTAATATACTGTTTTATGAAAGAGGTTAACTACAGAGGTTCAGGTGGAAGCAGCAGATCAATAACATCTCGACCTTAAATACTGTCTTGCCTAGGTGGTAGAACTTAAACTGGAACTAAGAGGATATTAAATAAATCTTCCTTGGTGTGCTTTCGAGATATTTTTCGGGTATTATGCTCTCTATAGTATTTTGTCTCTTTAAGGCGAGATTCTTGAGCATCCTCTCCTAACTGACCTATCGAAATTAAAAAAATATTCAATAACTTCCTTACTGTGCATTAAAATCGTATGGACTGTTGGGGGCATTGGGTACCACGAATAAAGATTAACATATAGCTCGGCTGTTTCAAATGCATATTGGCCAAAACTGGATGAATTAATTGGGTAGCTGCAGTTTAAAGTTTTTAGTAAAACTATATCTAGGAATAAAATTTTGATATATTCCGGTTATATTAGATGATAATACAGGGTCAGCAAAAAATCTTCTGGCGGTATTCCCGTCATTCGTGTTACCGAAACCTGGCTTTGGTTGATCTATTATTAGTCCGGTTTCTGCTCTAAATTGACGAATGATTTCTTTTTTTCTGTTTTCGAACTGATCCTTTTGATTTTTCGGAACCAGCCAAACTTTTATGTTGAGCCTATATGAGATATGAATCAAACATCCAAAAAATCTAATATAAGCATGGAGAGTAGACAAACCGAGGTTTAGAGCAGCAGCATTAATGTTTAATGTATTAATATGATCAAGATTGTTGAATTGTGCAGGGCCGGCATGACAAATATAACATTTTTGTGAGGAGGTTGACATTAACGAATTACAAACCTTGCCATCTACCATAGTTCTTAACAATTTATGACTTATAATATATTCATTATTATTTAAATTAATTTTGATTGTGGAAATCTGATCGATTTGATATTCAATATGGGCAAATTCGGCTTTTATTACATCGCTAGTTTCTTTCGTAAATTGTATTCGCACGGGCCTACAAAAGCGTGTAGAGGATATTCGAGGATTCTGCGATAAGACTTTTTATTTGTTTCATGATCAACCTGCAATTGCAATGGAACTGCAGAGGTGGTCAGTATATTTGAGTCATCTCCCTCGCATACCTGTTTATAATTACTTTGACTGCCACTTCCATCTGAACCCCACTTATAAATCATCATTAAATTAGTGACAGTCTCATTTATAGTATTGGTAAAAGTAGATAAAACATCTTTTTGCATTTCAAAAACTCGGGACGCAGTGTGATTTAAAATATCTTGTAGAGGTACCTCGATTGACGTATTTGTAACCAGAATATTAGAAGGGTAACGTTTTTTTTTCTTCGATAATTTTATCGTAAGTTGGAAACAGTTTCTTAAGTCCTTTTTTAACGATTAAGTTTCTTAAACCGATATATTGGTACCTTGTAAACTTAAATCCAACAAATAACGCAAGCGCCTCTTCTGGCGAAAGTGATATTTGCCGTAGATCCTCGGTGTTACTTTCCAATTTTTTTAATCTAGTCGCTTTCTTGGGCGATAATCTCATCTTATGCAACATTGACGCAACATCCCGTCTCCGATTCACACGTATTTTTATTTCTGTGGCTAAACAAAGTTCATCCTCGGTTTTCGATGACACCACTTCTTTCTGCGCTTAGTAGTTTCACTTCCTTCTTCGAATGATATTTTTGGACGGCCAACTCTGGAAGAAGAACTTCTGACTGAGTGATTATCTGGAGACGAAGTGACTATCACACTGGAAAGCCACTGCTCGTTATGTTTTTTTAAATTTTGCTTCATATCTTCGAGCTTTGTTCCATTTCTCACTCAAATTTTTTGTAAAACTATCAATAATTTTTGAGAGTAATTTCTGTTTATCATTTGATGGTTCGTCATTTCCAGCAACATGTTAAATATAATCTAATAGCAATTTCTGACATTCCGTGTGCCTTGGACGCAAAGGACAGATTGATTTTGCGATTTCAAATAAGTCAGCTCTTTTTATAGATGCAACTTTACCTAAAATAAATTCAAATTGCACCAAAAGGGGCAAAAGGCGGCAAGACTAATTTGGCTTATTGAGAAGAGGAAATATTATAAAATGTTACGATTCTAGTATTTAAGAGTGATAGTGAGTCGTTTCAAAGTTCTGCTCTACCAAAATATCAGTAAGATATTTTTACGTTTGAATTTACAACGCTGAACAAGAATCACTTTCAAAAAATTTGGCGCGTTACAACTGGCATTAAAATACTAAAAAACTAGCTAACATACCTCCAGAAATATGTACCATTTTTATAATGTTTGCAAGTTTTCGAAACACACACTTATTACAATTTCAAACTACGATTCCAAGCCGGACAGCACAGTTGACACTTCATGCGGCCCAATGCCCATAAAATTTGCTATAAATATGACAAATTGCAGGATTTGCTGAGATCTTTTTACGATTGAGTGAATTTGTAGAAAATACTTCATTTAAAACAATATCTGAAAAGTGCATCGGTTTGGAAAATTGAACATTTCTGA